>JAAEAF010007626.1:0-62719 GCA_011037195.1 Triatoma infestans | reverse complement strand
CTAGAAGGGAGAGCAACGTTTCCGCTTTTCTCTAAAGTGCCACTTGTATATAATGTTTTGATTATTATATAATATTTGTGCCACTTGAATAATGTTATGGTACAATAAATGCTATCGAAAATGTCTAATTTGCAAGAAATTTGTTAACTGAAACTGCGATTTGGGGCGTTAAAGGGGCACTGCGATCTGCACGGTCGCAGATCAAGGCTAGCCTGCAGACTCTGTCGGGTGACATGGGCGAACCTCTCGCCTACATCACCCCAACCATGAACCCTAAGGAATATAATATCTGGAGGGCTCTAGGGTGTGTCTGTTTCGCTCCGCTTCCTGGTAATTGCCCAAGTTCCTGAATCTTCTCTGAATGGCAGCATCGAGTCCGTTAGGAGATGTATTGGAATTTCCTCCATGTCCCCAGAGAATTTGCACATGCTGTCACTCTCCAAGTCCAGCTTCATCAAGTGTCCCCTGAGTCTACTATGCCCCGTGAGAAAACCAGTAAGAATGCGGAGCTTATCCTTACCGAGACTGATGCATGCTTCCGACCTCCCTGGGTTATAATTGCTTAAGCAAATATTTGCCTGCCTCAGCCCTGGAAGGGAGTATCAGAGTTGTGACCTCCTCCTTCTTGAGTTCCTCTAGGAGAGACTGGTCGTTAACCCCCACAAAATGGTTGAGGCCCATTTAATTCCCATTCCCTTCAATGCCGACAAACCCTGACACCCAAAAGAGGGTGACTAAATTGCGATTATACACAACAGGTTTTTGATGTTTTTTCGATTTTCTTTTTTTCGATAACTGTTCATAGATTTTCTTTGAACTTGCTAGTGCTCCTAGCGCAGATATAAATCTTATCATTTTTATTTTAAAATATTTTTCCGGAAATCAAATTTAAGAAATTATTGAAGAATCTGGCATATTGATTTCAAATGTTATTTGAGGTCAGTTCTATCTAATGTGGTATACTTGTATGTCTGTATGTACAAAACCGGAAGCTCAAACTACTATCGCATCAGATACGAAAGTTTTGATTTATATCTGCCGATTGAAAACAATTCGGCTTACTGAAAGTTTTTTCTTCAGTTTTTTGGGCCATTTCTAAAAAAAAAACGCCTCCATCTATCTTCTTTAAACTTCCAAGAGCAAATTACACACATACATAAGTAATTTCTTTTATTTAATAGATTGTCCTAGAAAAAGTGATTTTTGGTCGATTCTGAGGAGTTGTAAAGTTGAAGTATCCAGTAGTAGTGATTTCCAACTTAACGAAAATCGGTTAACTGAAAGTCCGAATTTACAAAATCGGTTTCTGAATTTTTTGTTTTTGACCTAAAAACAACGTATCTGGTTTAGAATTATTTACAAATCTGTATTAAACTATAATTAGAAACATACACGGATGAAAGTAAGATAGATCAGATAGATTGGTGCAGCGTTATAATATAATATGATAATGATGTTAATGAGATGAGTAAAAATAAAATTAGCTGATTGGGCAAATAGGAAGATCAATGTATAAGACAGAAAATGGAACGCAGACGAAAATTTTTTCCTCCCTATTGCAGAGGCTAGTCGGAAATTGGGTAACGGATTTTAAAATCAGTTACAAGGCAATGCAGATATTGAACTGTAATATAATTCAATCCTAAGATCACTTGCTGTACTATTGTCCTCTATTTTAAAGCGATAGTAATCACATTATAATAAAGGTAGTCACAAAAGGAGATAATGGCCGATATAGCATTGTATTCTGTTAATTGATTTTTTAAATGATTTTTAATAAATTTATTAATGCTATTGATTTTGATAAACTGGAAATATAGTAATTATTATTATTATTATTATTATTATATAAATTATTATTATTATTTTGATTGTTCTCAGGAGTTTCTCGAATACTAAACTGTGACACACTTACTTGACCAGGTCACAGAGAGTTATAACGCTGAACATAGTAAACAGAGTGGCAACATTGTTGGACCATACATCTTGGGCATGAGGGCATGACACCACACCTCTATTAAACTGTCATGAGGGTGCAGGCCTTTAATGCGGATGATTCTTGCAGTTTCCAACAACACCGACTTTTATACATCTTGCCCAAATGTTGCAGTGGCTCCCAAAAGTGTGTAAATGCTGTCTACTGTTGTCTATGGGAGAAGCCCGTTGGCTGATATTACCACAGGGTTGCTGATAGCTGAATTCAATCTGTACATTTCTTTCAGTTCAATGTGAATCTGTACATTTCATTTCAGTATAAGTTCAAAGCATAGGTCTCGGTATTTTTGAATCTTTTCACCTCTGGTTTTCAGCATGTTATCGTCGTTAGGATTTCCTAAGTCTTCTATTATTGATAACCACTAGATCTAGTTTATTATGGGACAATCTTCTAACTATTAACATTTGTACGTTCCAAGAGATCTTTACTTCTTTTTTTCCAAGAACTGTCGCAAAAAAAGAAGTTAATATGATGAAGAAGGTAATATGATGACACGTCTACTCTTAGCAAGTCATACTCTTCACGTAAGGCTTTAAGTAGAATCTTACATATATTATTATACATGTGGAGATATTGTTTAGGTGTCAAATCTGGTCAGCGATCGGTTATATGCTGGATATTTTCGCTGATATTTTCCATTATCTAGTATTATTATTATTATTGAATCTAGTATTTTATTGATACATACATGTAGCTTATAATTATTGTGTAATATGGTTTATGATGTTGTACACGCGTAGGCGTGAACTCGGAAGCGTTAGAGGGCTTAATGAAGCACACAATTATGAAAGTTAAAAAGGTAATAAAGCTTTAATTGGCTTACCTTCAAGATGCGGTTATGATGAATGAGAAGCGTATGTTGAGCAGGAGAAGCTGTGAAAGATGCTAGGAAGCGTGAAAGGGTATAAAAGAGGATGTGTATATGAGTAAATATGTTCGTGTATGGGGGTGTATGAAAGGAAATTGCGAGAAAGGTAATTGGTGAATCAAGCGTGCGTTCATTGATGCGAATTAGACCTCTAGGAAGCTGGTTGGAGGCAGAGATGAAAGACCTGTGTTGTAAACGCAATACACCCGTGGAGGCGGTGAAATTTTTATGATGAGGCAGTAAATGATGACACAGGTGAAGCGAGCCAAACCACAAGTGAAGAAAAGGGATGAATAACCAGGAAAAAGGGGGTGGCTGTGGAGGCGAAACACCAACATCCGAAGACACGAGAGAAGGCGCGAACGCGCCAGAGAATTAAAAAGGGGAGAAACAGTATGTCTGGCCGGACGACGCGGGCGCGCGCGGAAGTTACCAATACAGACAAAATATGGCAAGACGACGCAACAGATGTATTATTTAAATATTGTATATTGTTGTATACAGTAAATATTTTTAAATGTTACTTATATTTCAACTAATAATTATTATATTGGGACTGAAAGCTTTGAAAGTTTTTCATCCTTCCTCTAGATAGGCTGGCTTCACTACGGTTAAGAGCCCTATCCACCCAGAAACCTGGAAACCAGAAAATTGAACAAAAAGGATGGGTAAAGGATAGGAAGTAAGGGATTGAAAGTAAAAGGTAAAAGGTCAACGGCCAGTTGTTTCTTTAGACGACAAATGGAAAATTCTGGAGACCAGTTCAACTCCGGACCCACAGGGGAATGGCCTTTTGAGGCCTTTGGGAAGGGGAGTGGTAGGGCAGGGAATGTTGGACTTTGTGCATTGGAGGATATGATTCCTTAGGTTTACTTTGTCTTTGACCCCACCCAAAAAAAAATTATTACTGTTAATTATATTATTTCTATAATCTGTTCTACTTTGTTTTATTTTTCATTGATTTCTTTTATATTGAAAGAAGGTGGTTTTATGTTATTTTTTTTTATTTCACAAAGATTATTGTAAATTTATTTTGGTTTTATATCCAGAAATTTATATAATTTTATATTAACAATAAAGAAATACTTATCATTTTGAAGGCATATATAAATAAAATCTGTAGGAGAAAAAAATCTGTAATTAATGCGACAATATATTAAAATAATTCTATCAAAATGTTTGTCCCACTTCAATTTATTGTGATAAAAAGGAAGTGCTGCGATCTATGCGGCAAATCTCTTCAGTTTCAGAACTTATAAAATATAATTTACCTTCAAATATCTAAGATATGGTTGAAATGTGTGAAACATGAAATATTAGCGATATGATTAATGACAGGACTATACCACATATAATGTTGTGGGCCGTGATATATTACAAATAAAATTAAGACATTTGTCACATCTTATAACTTATAGTGAACCAAATTTATATTAATACTAAATAGAACCCATTCATTACTCGTCCCTATAACTTCCTTAATATATGTCCTTTAACCAATATTGAACAGGACAGTAGTAATTATAAACAAATTTTGCTCTGATACAGAGGAGAGATACTCTGATATAGAGAAGGTCTTTTTATTACAACCTCGGATCCCCAAATTTTATTTAATGCTACCAAATATTATATTGCAAGATAAATCAATAATTAAATGAATGCCAAGGGCCCAGAGCCATAGTGCGGCAACTTCTTACCCTACTTTGAATCGCAACGCTTGAATAAGTGAGATTTCTATCCGCAGAAGAGCAGTAACCTATGAATCGTTGCATGATTAGACGATCAAGAGGCAGTTGACCACCAAAAGCAATTTCATTTTTTATGATGCAGCGCACAGGGAGGTAAGAGGTCTACCTCCTCCTATAAGAACACCCACTCTATAGGACCCTTTACAAATTAAAATCACTGAATCTGGGTTCTAGGAAGAGTAGATCTTACTTTATATTGTTAGGTGCTCAGGCATAACCTTCTCTGGATGATAGCGAAGTAGTCAGTTAGAAAATGTATTGGAATCTCCTCTATCTAACCACAGAATCTGCAGACGATCTTGGAATGGCTTCTTTCTTTAGGTGTCAGCTGAGTCTATAATGCCCCATGAGGAACCCCGCCAAAATGCAAAACGTATTTTTACTCAGACTGATGCATTCTTCAGTTCTTTTCTGGTCATAACTGTCCAGAAAAGTCTTGGCCTAGTTCAATCATGGGAGTGGTGTCTTTAGACTTATGCTCTGTTCATTTCCTCCATATTTCTGAGGTTTTTCCGGAGAGACTGGTCACTTATCCGAGAATGTCTCTCCGATCTATAAGGCGGATGCAGCGCCTTTCCTTTGCCAGATATCAGCCATTTCATGTGCACCTATCAGCATGCCTCAAAATAGGGTAACTATATGGTAACTGTGTTGTTCCTGACCAGGTCATTTGCCCGATGGGGCATGGGTCATTCCCGTACCATTTGAACATATGATTGTAGGGTATCGGATAGAATTATTACTCGTACTTTTAATTGTTCGATGTAAGCGTCCTTAGCAAGTGCTACGCAGTTTCTTAGACTATCTTATATAAAAACAAATAAAACTGTTATCATTCAGAGTGGCAGCATTTCTGTATCGTATTTTAACTTCACTCAAGAATAAAATATTCCACTGAAAGGCCTAACCTTTTAAATTTACATAAAAGCTTATTTTTCCTGAAATGTTTCATGAGACATTTATAAATAACATGAAATGAACTGCGGCAGCCAAGAATTTTCATAATTTAATCTATAAAGGGTACATATATGATTAGAATGTTAATGATCTGTCCAATGACAATATAAACATAGATTTTAAAATAAAATTCAAAATGTAGTTTTAACTGACACAATAGTATTAAAAGATTATAATATTAGTGTTTTAGTCGAAAATTATATTTTTGAATGTAAAAATTATCACATTATTTACATAATTGCTTTAAAGTGTTGTTTAGGATTTATATTATTTTATGCTGATGGAAATAATCGCCTGATATTTTATAAAAAAAAAAAATTATTAATAAAAAAAAAAGTGATCACCATAATTTTATAAGTAGGAACAGTACTTTTTATTTCTGAGCATTCACTTTGACACAACAACTAACGCTGCAATCAATTGATTAATTTATTTATATTTTGATTATAAACATATAAATATTAATATATTTATATATTACCATATAAATTATTAATGATATAAAGATTTATTATATTTATGTAAGTTAATATATGCAAATAAATTATATACCACTTTGCAATAAATGGCGACGACTGTGGTTCTAAAACATATGCCCACTTCTGGTCCTTTATAGATGAGATATTAAAAAAATTTGATGTATGTGTACACCAGTATTACAGATTATTGTAAACATTTCCTTGATACTAAATGGTGAAAAAAAAAAAAAATAAAATAAATTGATTATAAAAAATTAAAATCGAATTTCCATAACAATTATCTTTAACTATAATCAACATAAATGTTTTACAACATATAAAAATGTGTTCCTAATGATGTTGAATTCTGTTATTAGAGAGATAAAACTCAAAAGTAATCGACTACTGTTAAACTGGTTTCTGATTCATTCAGTTAAAAAAAAAAAAAAAAAAAAAAAAACTCTATAGTATTATATATACAAATAAAAAAAATGATAAAATTGTGCTAATTTACAAAATAATATAACCTATAATTCTACAGTAATTTAAAAAAAAAAACCTATGTTTTCTAATTATAGGATTTAAAATTGGTAAACTCAAATCAATTTCATCATTAGACCAGTAGACTTGTATTTTGATTTTGAATGATTTTAATCTTAAGCTTTTAATTATTAGTTTTAAATTAATTTAGAATATATATTTAAAACTATTTTTAATAGATATCTGTATAATGGGAAGGGATTACCTAAGTGGTTAGCGTACTAGGCTCTCACGCGGAGGACCCGGGTTCGAGTCCACCTGTGCTGCCTTAGATTTTCCCTACCTAGGAGTCTCCACAGCGCACTGTCTGGTGATGGACAGTGTTGTGTGTAGCGAGAGAACACTGTCTGGGGGCCGGCGGTGCACTGAGAAGGTTCTTGGTGCTAATGACCATACATAGATGTTGACACGCCTTAAATAAATAAAAAACTTCAGTATAAAATTATTATTCTCTCTTCATTTCACAACCCTGCCTCATCAAAAATAAAACATAAAACCTTATAAATACGTCCAAAACTTCGTATAATGAAAATGTTTGGAAAGTTTATGAAATCTAACTTGAAAAAAGAAAGAAGCGTGAATGGTTTCGGCTATCACTTGTTGTAAAATCAGATTATGGCTGGTTTGACTTCGATATTCCATAATAATCGAATAAATTGGAAACTAAATCGATGCTGACCAAAGAATAGATTAGTTTAGAATGCAATATCAAATACACACTGTGTATGAAAAATGGTTACGTATTAATGGGCAGATAAACTAAAACATAGGCCTAACGGCTTTAATATATTTTTTTTTAATTTATGAATAAAAAAAAAATCTGATGATTCTAACAATTCGTTCTGTTTTAATTTAACAATTTAACTGGATTTGGTAATCCTCATTATTATTATTATTATTTGTCCGTGGGGAGGGACCAAACCCTACGCTATCCAAAGCTCCACTGGGCTAATATAGATAACCCAAGAAAAACAACAACAAACCGGGTCTAGATCAAATATCCAGACCCGGGTCTAATCGAACTAAGATTCACTGCAGTCCGAATAAATCGGACAATAACCTTAAGGGGAAATAGCCTAAGCTCTTCCACAGATATCCTGTTCCGAACAAAGGTCCTGAACCTTATTTCCTCACAACCAGGCAATCTTCATACAACATGAATGGGTGTTTCCTCCTTTGTCTCATAGACTCTACAAAATGGATCCGGCATAAGCCCATTACGTATGGAGATGTCTACAATGCCCAGTAATGGATCCAACCAGATGCCTGAGAGAGTTCCGTGGAAGACACAGCAACATCTCACTAATAACCCTGCCCGGACACCCAATGAGCATCTTAGATTACCGACACCTACTGTGCTCATCCACAGAGATTCCAACTGTGGCATCCATGACTGGAAGCCTGACAGACATGTGCCAGAAGACACGCCAACAGCAAGTTCGGGACCAATGAAAGGGATAGAGGCGCCTAATTTGACAAACCTATCCATCTCCTCATTCCCAAAAATTCCCATGAACTAGAAGCACATCCTTCAGAGAAGAAAGCTATTCCAGTCTTTTAGAATATTCCAACACTAACCTGGAAGTGGAGACACATGAACTCAGCGCCTTCAGCGCACTTGGCTGTCCAAGCAATTAAATACCCAGTTAAATATCGAGTCCAATTAAATATTGAGCTAATCCTTACCCAATTAAATAAGCTTGTGCGGGGCTTTCAGCTTGCGTAGCTAATCACTAACAACATTCTAAACTCTCCGGTAATTTTATCTTTTGGCATTCTTCCTTCAACTCTTCAACATTTTTAATTTATATAAGAAGAATTCATAATAAAGCAAGAAAAGTTGAAATACAGAAGGAGGTAATTATACGTACATTTAGTTACATGTTAACTTGATGTCTTTGATTACTCACCTTACTTTATCGCAATAGGAAACACTTCATTCAAGATAATGACGGTACTACCTCCTAAATATCCATTCCAAAAAAAAAACTTCACACAAGTTTAATTATTATCGGCAACCGTAGTAAGGATAGAAAGGTGAGGGGCTCCAATTAGCTAATTGTGAACAAAGTTAAAGACTTGTAGATTTCACACGAACAAATTGTGCTAAATATACGGTTTTACCAAAAATGGAAATAAATAATCAAGAAACAGTTTTTAAAATAAGTATTAATGATAAAGTTGAAGCGGGTTTGGCTTTCTCTGATTACACAGGAAACATAATTGAGATACAAAACTGTATTGAAGATAAATAATAAAACCTTGGACTGTTTGGTTATAAATCAAATGTAAATACGTATAACTGTTTGCAAGTGTTTGTAGTAATAAGAAATGGGTTTGTTATGTTCCTGTAAGTACGTTTAGTTTATTGCAAGTAATAATACACGCGTAGGAATAATAGCTCCACCTAAAGAATTCTTCAAGTTTTCCTATTTGTTATGTAAACAATTGCATTGTTTACTATAATTACGCATTTATCTCTTAGTGACAGATGGTAAAAGTGCTAGCTGTTAGCGTATTGGAACGAAATAAATTATAGCATTTAGTTTGTTAAGCGTTTTCAAACTTTTTACTAAAAACTTAATACATTGGCATTTTTTACTTTCGCTTAATGAGTAAGAGGAATTATTATGATCCTTCTATAATTGAGCTTTGAAAATATTTCATGTTTTGAGGTAAGTCTGATACGAAAAAAAAATGTCCAGCGAATGTTCAGTTGGTGAGTGTGTGTGTGTGAGAGTGTATTTTTCACCTTAACAGTACCTTCTATTGAGGTAGAAATTATTTTCTATATGCATCATAATTTATTAGCCTATATTGATTTATGGACATAACAATTATTGTCAAATAATAAAAACTAAAACTCAATCACAATTCAGTCTGATCTAAAGCTAGTTCCAAATAAATCTGACATTTAACAAAAAGTACGAAAAATTGCATAAAGTGGCTTTCACATTAATCTCATCAAGTAACTGGATTGAAGACCCTCACTGAATTAATTGCCACTGAAAATAGAGGTATGTGGACAAGAAAATCAGCTCGATAAAGAAATTTCGTATAGATTTTTACATAAATAAACACAGAAAATACATTGTTTTCTCTATGCATCCTTATGAAATCTTAATATTAATTTTAAATTTAGAAATAAATAATTTAATTTAAGGGAAGGGAATAGCTATAAGTGGTTAGCGTACTGGACTCCCACGCGGAGGGCCCGGGTTCGAGTCCACCTGTGCTGACCTTAGATTTTTTTCTTCCTAAGAGCCTCTACAGCTCACTGTCCGGGGAAAGAGAGTTTTGTCTGTAATGAAAGAACACTGTCCGGAGGCCGGCAGTGCACTGAGAAGGCTCTGGGCGCTAATGGCCATAGATGTTGACGCGCCTTAAATTAAAAAAAACTTCTGCATACAATTATTATTATCATCTCTTCATTTGAACACTGCCTCATCAAAAATAAAAGGTAATAACTTATAAATACGTCCAAAACTTCGGGTAATGAAAAATGAAAATATTTGGAAAGTTTATGATATCTAACTTGAAAAAAGAAAGAAGCGTAGAATGATTTCTGCTATGACATGTTGTAAAATCAGGATAAGCCTGGTTAGATTTCGATATTTACTCAATAATCGAATATATTGGAACTAAATCGATGTTGACCAAACAATAGATTAGTTTAGAATGCAATATTGGAAGTGCAATTTTCGACGGTAAAGAAAATTATTCCAGAGTTACCGTTTCAATAGAAATCAATATTTCAGAATTAGCTGGTTAAAAAAAAGTAAAACAATATTGAGACGAAAACTGGAATGAGGTACAAACTGCCGATTCTACAAATACTATACAAATCACATAGTGCCTCACTCACCAAGAGAAATATTAGATTCCGTAAACGAACTTTGTATGAAAAAATAGTTATGTATTAATGGGCGGATAAACTAAATCATAGTCCTACTGCCTTTAATTTCTTCTTTTTTTTAAATATGAGAATTAAAATAATCTGATGGTTGGTAACAATTCGTTCTGTTTTAATTTTACAATTTAGCTGAATTTGGTAATCCTGATTATTATTATTATTGTCTGTGGGGAGGGCCCGGATTCAAGTCCTGCTGTGCTACCCTTAAATTTTTTTTTTCTAGGAGCCTCTACAGCTCACTGTCTCGTTGTCTGTAACGAGAGAACACCACCCGGAGACCGGCAGTGCACTGAGAAGGCTCCGGGCGCCAATAACCATAGGTGTTGACGCGCCTTAAATTAAAAAAAAAAATAATAATTTCTTATAAACGTTCTAGGAGCGCCCATTAATTACAGTACTGTGATGGGCAGTGCTGCCTGTAATGAGAGAACGTTGTCTGAAGGCAGGCAATAAGGGCTACGGCGCAAATATCCACATAATGTTGAGGCAGTTTAAAAACAAGAAAAAATCTAATTTAGTGGACCGGGATACTGATACTCAATCAACACCAACATAATTAACATACTGGAATGTTAGCGCTCTAATACATTTACGTAATATGTCAGATTAGTGCTTACAGATATACACTGGCAGAGTTAATGAAATTCTATTACCGGCTGGCTACATATTGTAATTAAATTTAAATATAGAAAACATATACTTTTAGTATTCTATTATTTAGAATTTTATTTTACATTATTTCCATAGTTTAGCATTATGTGAATAATTCATAAATACATTTCCTATGAAATAATTATCATTTATTTAAATAATAATACTAAGCAATAAAGGGGCGGGGACACATTTTTTTTTTTTTAATTAAATTTAATAAACATATCTTGTTACAATATTTAAATAACTTGCTATTTAACACTAATTTGCTATTTATCCACAGTTTTTATAAGTTCTTATTCTCATGGCCGGATTATAACCAGATCCAACCAGATGCCTGAAAGGAGGTTGATGACCTTTGATTATTCACTTTACTTTATCAAAAGATAATCTTTGTGAACAAAGTTAAAGACTTGGAAAGACACAGCAATATTCCACTAATAGCCCTGTCCGAAAGTTCCTTTTAGACCCGGGTCTAAGATTTATCGCAGTTCGAACAAATCGCGGCATAACTGTACGCTCTTGAGCGTACCTCGAAGCGTAATGAAAAGATATAGATGAAGAAGATATAAAAATATACTAAATCAGAAGTAATAATATTATTTGTAATGATAAGGTAAGAGAAGAGACAATTCTTGACAGAAAGATATATAAAACTGAACCCATCTCGAAGATGATGTAAGTGGAAGCAAGAGCGTTGGCGCTGGCTGCGGTGAAGTGACGTAATGGGGCTGGTGTAAATGAGGCGTGAGAAAGTTGTATATGTGAGTGATGAGGGAGTGCAGTAAGATGCCAATGGATGACGCTGAAGACGGTCTTGAAGCCGGAAAGACGATGAAATTAAATGAGTGTTCTTCTTGAATGAGAAGAAGGCGTAAATCAAGTTAATTCTCAGTAAGAGAAATATGCTTACAGCGGATAACGCTGGGAGAGTAAATACACTCACGAAGGCGAAACAAAATAGGCGAAAAGAGTACTTGGTGCACTAAAAAGTGAACGGCGAATAAACATACAGAGCTGTGTACTTCACAACAGTCAGAAGAGCAATGAAAAATAAGGAACAGAAAAAAGAGGGAAGTTTGTGAAGATTGCGCCGGCGGCAAAAACAACAATGGAAAAAAAGTGCGATCAGTTATATGAAAAGGCGGAAAATAGAGGCGTTAAGTTACAGTAAAAAGATACAGAGTTAATCCCTCAAAGAGACCGCGACTGAACAATAACCTTAAACGGAAATAGCCTAAGCTCTTCCATGACATCCTGTTCCGACCAAAGTCCTGAATCCAATTTGAACAAAATTCACTAAAGCAAAATATTACTGACAATAACTAGTGTTGAAAAAAAAATAAAAAAATTACTAATATGTGATGAAGAGATGAAGGAGAAGTGCCAAAAGGAATGGCAATTTATTTCTTTTAATATCAGGTCATTTCGTGAACTTTATAAGATTTAAAGTTCACAAATGCTATGACCTCGATTTTTCCATATGTACAAAAAAGTTTTGCAATATGAACTGGTAAATTTCAAGTTTGTAATGTATTCATAGAATAATGTGTACTGTTATTATGCTGGTGTTATAAAAACAAAATACGAATTTTTAATCATAATTAAAGATGGGCATGTGACTTATTAGATGCTAAATACCTTTAGACATTAAATATGTAATATGAATACAATGTAATTTATTCAGAAATAATAAGCTATTTAACGAACAACCTTGGTGCGTGGGTACTAAAGACAAAATCATGAAATGGAAACTAATATTATTAGCAAAACTTAAAGCCTATAGTATAAGTAAGTATCTAAATTATATGGAACACAAAATTAGAAATTAAAAAATTTAACTTATCCATAACCTTCCTCAAATAAACAGTAGCTCATCTAAAAAAAAAAAAAAATCTCCCTCCATTTACGCGGATTTTCCGTTCATCGTAGATTTTTTTTTTTTTTTACGCAGACGAAAATTGCGTAAATAAAGTCTATATCAGTGTCAGAAATATGAAATTACTTCTTATAAAATGATGAAGAAGCTTGCTTTATGATTTCTCTTGCTCTTTGTAAGAGAGAAAGTATTGCCAAGTATAAAATCTCGAATTTCATTTTTTATTGGAGATACAAGATTAGGGTCTCTTGAAAACGAAAAAAAAAATTCAGCGAATGGTATCTGTAGAAAAAAAATACCTCAGAAAAAAAGGGAAAATAGTAGGCGAAGTTAAAATTAGGTAATCTGTATTTATGTAGAACCGTATCCAAAACCATCAAACGGAAGTGCACGACTTTTCTGTATGGTTTTTTTTTTGTTTCAGTATATTTGCAACATTGGAAGAAGAAGAAGAAGTAAGAGAAGAATTGTTATTCTAAGCACAGAAAAAAACCATGAAGTTTAAAGTTACGTAATTATTCAGTTAAGAATGTGCAACTCCCCAATATGTAATAATTTTAATGAAAGATTGTATAAAACTGATTTTATTGGACCGCATATAAATAGGTTGCATAAAGTAATATCGCGTAAAAAAAATTACGGCGTAAATGGAGAGATGTAAATAGAGAGGTATAAACAAATTTAAATTAAATGTGAATAAAAAGCTGCCACCTAATGGCACAAATTTTACTAATTACATGTTTTAGAGTTTATAATTTTTAGATTCATTATTTGTGAATTTGCGTTTCTTTATTTTTCTTTATTCATTTCTTCCATAATCAAATGGCCAAGCGAAATACACAATTTTTTTATAAGCTCAATAGTAGCATGCAGAGTGGGATTTGATTATTTTCTCTTTCTTAAGTAGCAGGATTAGCAGTGGCAGCGCTTTGGACTTGGAACCGAAGGCCCGGATTCGAATCTAGCCTCTGCATCTTACTGTGCTACTCTCTCTTATAAATGCCTTTAATCCGACTTATTTTCTATCATCATATAACGAAGTAATCCCTCCCGACGATTAAATGACAAATGCCTCACAACAAGCATTGGAAACTCCATGTTGCTAATACCAACAGCATTAGCGCTATGTGAATCCCCTGTTACACCGACCTGTACGGACTGAGTACAACTTTTAAGCATCAAGTTCTCTCCTAGCGACCATGTTTAGATTCCACCAAGAACGATAGCTCTGCAATTTTAGAGTTTAAGCCAATATGAAATCAACCAGCAAGAGTTTGCCTACAAATAATAACTTCAAGCAGTCCTAAATCAACATTTGAAGAGTCTACAATCAATTTTCAAAAAGTGTCAACTGAAATAATCAACTGTGAATCACTCAGCTTTCTGTCAAGAAGCCCTTTTAAAGGCCACATTATCTTCTACAAGTTAGCTAAACGAATTTAGAACTAACTATCTAAAATAATGCTAATTATTTTCTACGTATTATGTTTATTATAAAATTGAAAAAAGGATTGAATTCTATTTTATAATCTTCTTATATCTAGGCATTTTCTTCTAGAAGTAAACAGAGATATTAAGTATTTACTAGTAATACACTTGAGGTCTTAATCAATTAAATCAAATCATTAAAGACCATAGTCTCCTAGAGCATTTCATAAACTTCAGTTAATCATTTTATTTTAAATAATTTTTCAAACCCAAATAAAAACATCTGCATATTGCCTGCCACCTGAATTTCCATTTTCAATAGCGCATACCTAATAAATGCGAATTATCAATATACTCAATAACAGCGGCAATTCTGTTCTACATAAAATCCTTATCCTTTGTAGAATTAAGTATTCAAATACAAAGTGTTTTTATCAATGGCATTCTAATTAAATTAGTTTAACAAATAAGTGCTAATAATATAGGTTTTAAACTATAATTACAAAATTCTTAATGATAAAAAGATTGAATCACTTCAACGCAATGCTGGATAATATCTGGTATTTTTTCGGTTTTAGTATGCATATTTCTTATATTCCTGATCGGTTTCGGATTTTCATCCATCGTCAGGATATAAAGTTATAAGGCAACATAACCTTATAACACACATACATACATACATCAACAAACCAACAAGTGTCGAGTGTAACAGAACATTGCGCTGAAGTGAACACTCTATGTGAACTTAGTGAATTTGCTCTGATGATGGATGAAAATTAGAAACCGGCCAAGAATATAAGAAATATGCATGTTAAGACGGATAAAATTCCCAGATGATAAATAATAGATTATTGCTTTTAATTTTGTTCACTAAAGTAGATGTCAATATTGTTTTAATAAACACAAGTTTCCATCTACTATCTAGATACCTAATTGGTGCAAATTTATAAAACTATGATATATTTGCTTACAAATATAAAGATTTCAATTTCCATTATCTTTTACAAACATACATAAACAACAGTAATAAATGTTCAATGGCCATAAATGGCTTGTTTACCACTATATTATAAATTATAATATATTAAATTATTGCTATTTATTGAATATTATAAAACCATTATCTGGTACTAGATTTCAATTCTTTAAAAGGAGCAAAAAATTTTTTCATTTCCACCAGATGGTTAAATTGTTGGTAGTAAATTGGGCAAAAACATATTATCTAGAGATAGTTTATTGTAGTATAAGGAGGCAATTCTTTCAATTGGTTAATCATTCATTGCTTTTTTTATTTGAAGAAGGATTTTATACTTGTTTGAAAGGTTTCACTTCCCTTCATTCTGATTTGAAATAAGAAATTTATACTGCTTGCAGGTGTCCATGAAAGAATAAACTGTGAAAGCAGTTATCAGGTAAAAGATTGTCTTCTTATGATTCTAAAGAAACAGCGGACAACTGCTTTAAAGAATTTACAAGAAGAGATATACCAATTAGTGAACAACTAAGAGACAGTAGGTGTGTCGTTTTTATTCACATATCTTGCCTGGTTGGTGGCTATTAGTACTGGTCATGGTATTGCTGTTTTATGACAGGTAAGTGCATTAAATTAAAGTTATAAATGTTAATGACTCCAAAGAGTCAGCAGAAACAGAGACTTGAGGCTGACGCCAGAGACACCTCCCGGGCGGTTGGTTCCTCGTTTCACCGAGTTCTGGAATCCGGCTGATCAACAACAATTAGTAAAGTACTTTCCAGTAGGTTAAAAAAAAAAAATAGTTGTGATAAGTATACAATGTTTCAGCAATTCTCGACCTTCAATTTGTGTATATATTCTAATTAAAATTCAATGTTATTTTGTAATTGTTAAATGTCAACAAAATAAATTACAAAATTTTATCAAAATTCAATTTATTTGATGTATTTTCGTTATTTTTTGTTTTTTATTTACTTTGTTTTAAGGCGCGTCAACATCTAAGGTCATTGGTGCCCGGAGCCTTCTCAGTGCACTGCCGGCCTCCGGACAGCACTGCCCATTACCGGAAAGTGAGCTCCTAGGAAGAGAAAATCTAAGGGTTTATTTTTATTTTATATTGATCAGAGATATTTTCCGTGATAGCCTGCTTCTTTTTGTGGTCATCGTCCGGTTTTGGGACCCCAACATCAGCTTTTTGTCAAACAGTGTGATAACATAGATTTGCACAGAGCAAATTTAGTTGATACACTGGTCTTTAAATGTTTTTGTTAGGGCCTAACTAGGTTAAGAGAGGTGATGGTACCTGAGTGGGTAAAAAACACATGTTTCGTTCTTTAAAGGGGGCATTTTGTACCGTTTAAAAATGGAAACATCCAACACGTGGGGATGTGTAACTTAAACTACGTTTTTTGAAGGAGATTTACTTTATAATTAATTATCTATACTATCTTACTTTTTCTTTTTTTTGCGCATCGACAACTGCGGTCATTAGCGCTTCTCAGTAAATTTTCTTTCTCGAACCGGGTCCACACGAGCCTGGATGGCACATGTACCTTACTATTATATTTATTTCCTTATAACAGCGCGAAATAACACTGTCAGCCGGGGCCTGCTATGAAGTAGTACTGACAAGAAATGATAATTTAAAAATGATGATTTATTTTATATTATTTCTATTTTGTATCTTTTGTCTTTGTAAGTTTTGCAAACTTATATCTTATCTTTGTAATTTATCTTTCGTTTATTGTAATTACTGCTTAATTGTATGCTTTACTCTTTGCTATGGATTGTATCCTAGAAGCTAAAATAAATAATAATAAAAAATATAATATCAAAATAAGAAAGTTTTATCATTTTTTTTATTTATTTTTTTGAAAAAAAATTATAGGTAAGCATGCGTTGTCGGGAGTACCTGGACTATTAAGATAATTTCTATATCATAATAATTTAATTGTTAATTCAGGACAAAATATTCTTATATTGAGCGTGACGTGCGTTTGACAGGTTAAAGAATGGTAAAATTCTTTGAATGGTGAAAGTGCTCTATTGTTTATAAAATTGTCTACAAACATCCTCGCAAATACTTTTTGAAATAAGAATTTTTTTGTTATAAGAGAAACGAAACAGATAGATATTAAAAAAAAAAAAAACTACTGTCTTGAAAGTATTGTAATTTTATACATCGTAGAAATAGAAAAAAGATTATCATGCTTAAACTGACATTAATTAAAAATAAAAAAATTAGCCTATGTTTTATAATTTCATTCAAAAATTCCTTTCTCCCCATAGCAAAATTAAATTTATTTTATACCACCGTTGCTTTCCTAGCCTGCCATCAAAAAAACATTACAATGCGTTTAATTTACTAAAATGTTGCGT
The DNA here is from genome assembly GCA_011037195.1 of Triatoma infestans. Taxonomy (NCBI): domain Eukaryota; kingdom Metazoa; phylum Arthropoda; class Insecta; order Hemiptera; family Reduviidae; genus Triatoma; species Triatoma infestans. Next base: position 44,929 of record JAAEAF010007626.1, on the reverse strand, counting down.
TAATGGGTGGAATAGTATGTATTGATAGTTATGTAGTTCAAGAATAATTGCTAATTCATATTATTTATGAAATAATTTGCAATAAATTTTCAGAGGGCCCCTGCACAGCAAGTTTATGTTGGATACCGTGTTTCTTAATGCCGGTCCTGAGCAGAAAAATAAAAAATAGTGTTGAAGTGAATATTTCTATGGATTGCGCTCCTTTTTTAGAACCATTTGTTGTTACAAACGGTTTTGTTTAAAAATGGAAACATCCAAGTCGTGGGGAAGTGAAACTTAAACTACGTTTTTTGAAGAAAATTTACTTAATAATTAATTACCCATACTATCTTACTATTTTTTTGGATTAGGGGTGGCTAGTTTACCAACTGCTGCCTCTGCTATGGAGAAAAAATTACGGGCCTTCACCTTGACGTGTGTCCTGCTCTAGAGGACATTAGAAATTCTTTTACTGAAGAAGGCCGGGATTACGATTGTAATGGCATCCAGCAGAGAGAAGAATGTAATGGCATCCACCAGAGAGAAGAGAAGCTCTCTCTGGTTAACAGAGACTACTCTCTGACTTAGGCAGGCTAGAGTGGGAGATACCTGTGTATATAAGCCAGTGAGAATCTATCTAGAGGACATCTATCAGTTTCAACCATACATCACATCGTGTCATATCTCTACTCCCACCTTTTATTCTATCAGTTTCATTATAAAGTCCAGGGCAGTTAGTGTAAACTCATAGCTACATTATAACAGTGTCTTCATATCTCGTTCATTCAATCAACCCTAATTTCTCTCCTCAACAACTCCATTATACGATGCATAGCTGAACGCTGAATGTTAACGTTCAGAAAAGAATACTTCACAGGAATAGCTGGCATTTAATTATAAATCCTAACAAAAGAAGGTCAAACTCGGTGTTTTTGCGCGTTTTTTTTTATCAACGTTTCTAAACGCATAACTTTGTCACTATATTTCACAGTTTTTGTTGTATTCTTTACTTTTTTTTACCTGACGAAACTTTCATAACAGCTGGTAACATTTTACTATCATAAACTCCTTACAAATCAAACGAAATTATAAAAGCTACGTTTAACGTAAGGCAGCGCTGAATGAGATTAGGACACTCTCCGAAATGAAGGTTGTACTTTGTTGACTCCCAGTCGGCCATTAAAACTGTTTTAAGTTCCAGCAATACGGCTCTTTGGATATACTGGAATGCAGGGGAGCAATTCTGGATCTTATGGACTCGGGCAAACTGATGGCTTTTCAATGGATTCCAGCACATTGTGGAATCCATGAAAATGACAAAAAATGTATCCCGATTACCACAACCAGATGTTCCTCTGAGTTATAGTTCCGTGAAGCGTATTGTCCGGATAAACGATGAGAGTCGTGCGAGGCAGGAACATATGAACAGGCTGAGCGAAAGTTGTGGGAGCATCTAAGTGACACCAGGAAATGTGTACCCCACACCCTGCAATGTAAGGATGCCGTGGCATGTTTCAGAGTCACAACTGGCCTCGATTATCTGATGAAGCATCTGTCCAGAATAGGGATGTCCAGAAGAAATGACGGGCCTTCACCTTGACGCGTGTCCTGCTCTAGAGGATATTAGAAATTCTTTTAATGAAGAAGACAGTAGATGGCAGAGGCTATCTAAACTCTACTGGGCAATAAGGAGCCGAATGGCAGCTTTGGAGGTATTGTAAAGAAAAAAAACCTTTAACGTGTTCGCGATGCGTAGTGTACCCGGTCTAGAATAAATTTACACCTTCAATAACTAGGCTTCAATGAAAGCCAATGGAAAAATTATCACTGAAATGAAAATTTGATGACGGTGAAACATATGATAAAGACATAAATTGCCAGCACCGAAGGAGAATGTCAACAGCTCTTAAAGGAACGAAACGTGGTCATCATAAAATTAAGAAGATTTGTTTGGGTAAGTGCGGTAGTGGAAATAGGTTTTTTTTTGACACCAAAGTCATTCGAAACTTAGATCAAGAAAGAACATTCGAAGTAGGAATATTGGAAAGGTTGAAATATGGTTGAATGCTATGAAAGAAGATTTATAAAAAATCTGGTGCAAGAATTGTACATAATAGTGATTACAGCAAAATGGAAAACCAGCGAAAATTGTGTAAAAATCTGCGATCAAAAGATGTATTTATCTCAGCTCCTTCGTTATATTATTGTGAAAAGCTGTAGTGTTTAATCGCAAAAAAAAACATGGATTTTAATGATGTAAATTTCAAGAACACGGCATTGTAAATGAAAATTAATAATGCAGTAAAAATTCAATCACTATAACAAATTAGCTAAATAAAAAAAAATCATTTACTCAAACTGCAACAACTGTCAAAAACATCTTTCAACCATCAATACATGAAAATCAATATTAGCTTTTACTGAAAGGTAATATACTTTCAAAAAGAATACATTTATAGGATATTAATAAAAGTATTAACCTAAAATTACGTAATAATTATTAATAGTTATAAATATAATAAAAATGACAAATAATAAAGTTTATAAATAAATAAAAAACCGTTATTGCGTCAACCGTGAGACGCATCTGTGCAACTTAATACGTCAAAAAACCTTATAACGCGTATGGTTTATTTCTTTTATTTGTAAATAAATATAAGGGACCACTGTTATTGTATGTGACCATCTGGAATCAATTAATATGTGTTTCATCCTTGAAGGAGATATCTGTATTAGTATATTAAAACAATCCTTTATTTATCATTGTGTGATACATTAGTTTCAAGGTGTGTTCCATATATATAAGATAATACTTAAGTCTAAGAGACGGAGCAATAAACAGCCGTAGATTTTTTTTTTTTTTTTAGAAATGGCTGTTAGTTACGTCATAAATAATTTTCTTCATTTAAAGTCGATGAAATATAACTTCAACTAAAGACTATAATCTGGTCGATTGACCGACCGTCAGAAGAGTCGTCAATGCAATTAAATCTAAAGTAAATAAAAAAAATGATTCTTCAAAAGTTAAGAATTTTTAGTTTCTTTGGAAAATCTTTGGGCATAACATATAAAAAGATAAATTAGCCTAGATGTTTCAATATTCACAATGACAACTAAATATAGCTGAGTGAAACTCGAAATAATAAGAAAATACTTTAAAAAAAGTAATATAAATCAATAAATACAATGCTAGCTTCGGAGAACAATAACACAATACACAAAAAAATGTAAGCAAAATATATTCCAGCCACAGGAAGATAAATAAAATTGTAAATAAACTTGCATTAAGCCGTAATTCTTTTAGCTTGAACACAAAAATTTGGCCAGATACGAGTGAGTATACTCCCAGTCTGTGCCATTTAAGTAGCGCATCAATTTTTATGGCGAGTATATAACAATATACAAATAAAAAAAGTAAAATGTGTTCTAAGCTCTTTCAGTGAACACAATATACATTTCTAACAGGTACAAATTTATATTTTTTACTTTGCATGCATAATACTGGGAACAGTTTCAATGCTAATCGAACCAATGCTGAAAGCTTCAATTTTATATAATTTACTGCCAAATTAGGTCAGATTAACTGTATACAATGTGGGGGGTAAAACAATTTGCGTGTTACAGAAGGAAGTTAAAGCTTTGTTTTTATTATTGTATTGTACTACTAGATTATTAAAATTACTTTGCAAAGTTTATAGATTCTCCAAATTGCCAAATTTTTCGCGGGAGGCAGTAATATATCGAACTTTGTAGCCCAATTACCAGGAAAATTTTGGTTTTCTATGAATTAAATAAGTATTATGAAGCATACAAAGACTTGGGAAACAAATCAATGGCTACTTTTAATAGCTTGTACCCACAATCTGATGCTCCTTTATACAAATAAGAATTTTAGATTAGGCTGGCCGACATGATTCTAACCTCTGAGGACTATGCATGGACAAATTTTAGGAGCAGTATGAAAAAACTTTAATAGCACTGTGCTTCATATTGCACTGTGCAAATTTCTGTATAATATAATAAAATAACACTGACTTTACTAAGCTGTTAAATAACTGTAACTTTGCTGGCCAAGGGTTTTAATTATATCTACTTAGGATTTTTTTGTTCTTGGGTATAACAATTTGGATATTAGAAGAAAAATAACGAGCTATCAATCTTTATATTATGTATTTGTAAGTATATAGAAACTCGGGCAATCGTTTTGAACCCTTTGAATTGGAAAAGCTGGAAACAAAAAATGCGATAACTTTCCACTTCGGATTAATAGATGATGGTATAGTGTGCGCTCTACCGTCATGTTTCTGGTTTAGTATGCACTACTATCGACAAAAATTAAAATTTAAATTATTATTTTCAAAACATTTATTATCATATTGAACTTTACTTATAGTCACTCCTCATGACGGTAAGCGCACGAAAATAGATCAGTGATCCACTTATTTTCGAGTTTGATCGGCTAATAGTTTATTTTTTTATCAACGGGTGGTACGGGGGGGCTCCCGTAGAAGAGGTTACTGAATATACTTTACTCTAGTAAGGTTATACTAGAGTAGAGCACATGTTTTATACAGTAGATTTCAACATAGTTGGTAGAGCGCACACTATACTGGCACCAATTTTCTTTAAATTCAGAATCTTAGTTGTAGTAGGATTGGTGGGGGTGAAGAACTAGTACTACTCTGCATTATAATTGCAATGTACTCTTATAATTTATTACTAAGGACTTAATTTACATATATGAGGAAAAGAGCGCGAAAGAGACGAGATGAGAAGTAGGATGTAGCAATGAGTGTGATTGCAGACTGGTTGTGGTTAGCTGGTCGGCTCGGAAGGCGATGCAGACTCTTCAGCTGGTGATCGAAATCTGTCTTCTTTTACTGTATGTCTTCTTAAGTATCAATTACGGTTGTGGGGTAAGCTTGTGGACACTTCTTCCCCAAATATTTAACTGACGTAACGTGTAAATAGCGGCAATGGCGTTATCTTGCGGTTGACAAGAGAATTTTAGAAATATAGTATATGATATGCCATCATCATAGCAGCAAATTTAATCTCATAATAGGTTAAACCATAGATTACAGTATTATATTAAAATGAACTTTCAAGGAATCCTAAAATTGCAGTGTCCCCACCCCCAACCTCCAGAAACACCCAAACAAATCATTTTTTCTGCAAAATATTTTATCCGAAATAAAAAAATTATTGAATTTTACCACCTTAAAGTAGAATATGTACCACTTTAAAGAAAATACATAGAACTGTTTTCGAGAAAATCTCATAATAAAAACAAAACGTAGGACTATATATATATTGTAACGCAGCCACTGATGCCATCTAGGAGAGAAAGCAGGTACATCATGTTCTTCTAGAGGCCGCTAGGAAGCGCTGGGGGCGCGCTCTAGCCCTTTTTAGAACAATCTATAATCTTCTAGACCCTTCTCCACCAGTATAAATAGTGGGACAACAGAGAGTTTAGAGAGATTCTTGTTAGAAACAAAGTGTGCGTTTGTGAAAAGTGTATAAAAAGTGAACTTTTGTTGGTTTAAACTGTGAATTAATTATTGTTAAGTGTTGTATTTGTAATTTGTTGTGTAAAACAATATAAATTGGTGTTTGTCTTATTGAAGCTTAGAGTGTTTTATTTGAAGAACCCACTTGGAACTATTTGCAGTAGCTAGTATAGAGGGAAAGACGTTACAATACATTCATCCGCTAATAACATTTTTTCGTACTCAGGGAAAAAAGCTGTGGGCAAATTTTAAAAGCTGAGCTTTCATCCACAGATCCTATATTTACAAAGCGTTGAAACAAGTAAAATCATGGAAATATTGATGTTTCAGGTTTCCGCAGCCATTTTCATAAAAAACACTTCAAGTTCCCGGGTTGAGGCCGCTGTGTCAATGTTTGCTTTAAAAAAAATCGACGTTTCATACATGTTTCAATGAGCCTCTTCAGGGTCGTTACACCTTGAAAGCCAAAAACAAAAAGGGCAATTTAGGAGTTCGGTTTGTAGCAAATCACTGACACGATCTCAACCCGGAAATTCAAGTATTTATCACGGAAATATTACCCAAATAGTGGAATTTGCCATCAGAATCATAATTATTAATAATATTAATTATAAAAATATTCTGATATAAAGGAAATGTCAAATAAAAATTAAAAATTTGAAATGCGGTAAGAGAAATTCTAACAGGAGACTCGAGTTTTATTTCAATAAAAATTTCTTAAGATAGTATTTGAAAATTTACGACCATTAACTGAACTTAGTCCTGTGAAAAGGAGATATCTGTAGCAGCAAGCTTTAGATCAAAGAGAGATTATTAGATTACCGAAGAATTACAGAAAATAATAACAGTAATTTTTATATAAGAAATAACAACTCATATTAAAAGAATAGTTTTAATCTAATATTTTTAATTTTTTTTTTTTTTTACCTTATATGGAAGTAAAAAGTCATGTACTTGCATTAAAAAAAAAAAAATAAATAAATAACCACTAAAAATAAATTGACTAACTGTAATAAAACTGCGCAAAAAACTTTAAAAGATATTATTTAAGTATAGTGTCTAACATATCAAAAGGACGATTTGATTCGCCTTTCAATATAATCGCCAGTAATTGGAATTTATAGTTAATATGAAAGTATGTTCAACTTTTGAAAGTATATTATGTTAAAAGATTAATGTTTATTAATAATAAAATATAACAACTCAATATCTGTAATAAAAGTCAAGTTATATTATTGTAATAATTTCATATATTATTGTAATAATTTCAGACAGTTGGTTTTTTTTTCATTCAGCTAACAATTGTTAATTATATGTTAGTATAATTAATTAACAAGGATGGCCATGTTAGGGGCTAAGAGAATGTAAGTAACCATATTGTTTTAACGTTATTATGTTATGTGCCGTTGTGTTATATACCAGTTTGCTGAACACATTAAATTTTCAAGTCTGCCGACTGTATATTTATTCCATTCATTAGCAATTTAAAGGGAAATATTTAGAAAATAAATAAATAACCATTTCTATTTCTGTTTCATTAAAAAAAATAAATTATTTTTGTTGGTAATCCTTCCAAATTGTTGATTATTATTTTTTTTGTATGGTATGTTATATTTGTTATAACGTATTCCAGATGTTGTATGGAAAGACCAAACATTTTTATAGGAGAAGATGTTTTATGCAATTCTAGATTATTCATTTTCCTTAATTTGTTGATGGACATTTTCAACTGTATACTTAATATGTAAATAAGTTAGCACTAGTTCCTAGATAACACTATTTTATTAAACAGGCTATATACGCACTTTTTTGCGCCCTTTCGAATTGTTATTTTCTTCGAGTTTTTTGTGTTGCTCATGTGGCTGGGATTGACAGGAATGCTACATGACGGGAAAATAATGTTGGACCAAACAATGGAAGAAATAGGCCGAAATTTAAAGAAGTCCGATGGCATCTTCGAAGTTGCGCGTTCTTCCACTCACAAGGGCGCAACTGAGAACAGTCGGAACCGCTGACGATCATTGTTGACGGAAGTCAGGATTCGCGGAAACGACTTGTAGTTTGTAGAGCCATAATAGTAGCAATATTACCACTATAAACGGCTTCCAAGCTATCTTTCTTCCGGCATCTTTAGAACGTGACGTTCCAAGACAACTATATACCCTCTCGGGTTGCCATTCACTACTTGTATAAAAGCACTTTTAATTCATAGCTTGTATGTTTCACCTCTTTGCTGTTAATTTTTAAATTTTTTTCTTGCTTCTATTGTTGGCAATATCCATATAGAAGTGCCTGATTTACAAGCTAATAGTTTACGGTTTTCCAGTTTTCTTAATATATTCTTATCTAGATAATAGATCATTCGAAGTGCAAATAGGTAACGATAGTACTCAGCGTAGATACCTCTCTGCAGGCGTCCTTCAGGGCTAAGTAATTTCTCCGACACTGTTCGCAATTTTTATAAACGATATTCCGCTAAAAGAGGACAATTAGCATTTCGTTATTTGCTAACGATACTGCTTTTTACGCTTCATCGAGGCGGGTAGACACAATAATAAATAGACTAACAAAAAATGTTAATAGAATATATTAAAATTATTATCTATTAAAATAACAAATTACATATTTGAACTATAATATTCAAAATTAATAATTAATGTAATGGAGGGAAACAATTTATTTATAAATACGTACAATTACAAATATAAATAAATGATGTAGCCTTAACTTTGTGAAGTTGCTGAAAATCACAGCATACCGATCAATCGTGTATATCACAGTCTGATGGACATTAATATATACAATAATCATAAATATAATCAATAAAACAAGCAGGTATCTTATTAATGAAAACAGATTAATTAAAAAGCAATTAATATACATTTTTGACAGTGATAAGTTTAAGAAAACGAACTAATTCAAAGGAACGTTCGTACATATTTATTTGTCAAATACGAGTATTTGAAGTAGGATAGTTAGTATTCGTCAGCAATACAAACCTAATAACTAGTTAAGAGCAGACAAACGAAATTGTTTCGGTCAACAATATCCGAAGGTAGAGAGGAAGTGAAAATAATAATAATATTGCACGTCAAGTTCCATGTATATATGATGCTGGATGGCACCTAATAAGGCCAGTATTATAATATTCTCGGATAAAAGTGATTGCTCCTTTGAGTCCATTTCAATCTCTTCCAAGTTGATTTGTCGGTGAATCGGGGGATTGTTCCATCCACGAGCTCTAAACCACATCCCTTTTACCAAACTCCTCTCGGAATTTCTCTACCAAAAAAGGATGCACTTCTTGTAGATACTTTTTATTTCTTTATCTACGTCTTCTGCTAGATTGGGATTGACCGACTAAAATCGGATAGTGGGATTGATTATCGTGGCTATCACTTTATTTCTTGGAAAGGCCACTATGTTCGTGTACCTTGGCGCACCATCCATATCGAACGACGCAGTTGTCTTCCTCAAAGCAAGGCATTCCTTTATCTTTGAGTTGCTTCAGAATCCTTCGTTGTTACACCATGATAGCCACGTGTGATAAGAGCTTTTTCCCAACACATGGCAAGGGGTTTCCGACTCCCAGCCGCTTCTACGACAAAGAACTTCAATATTTATGTTGTAACGTTTCTATATCTATAAATAGAAGTGAGGGAAGGGATTAGCTCAGTGGTTAGCGCACTGGACACCCACATGCTGCTCTTAGATTTTTTACTTCCTAGGAGCTCCGACAGCTCACTTCCGGTGATGCACAGTCTGTAATGAGAGAACACTGTCCGGAGGCCAGCAGTGCACTGAGAAGGCTCTGGGCCCTAATGACCATACACAGATGTCGAAGCGCCTTAAATAAAATAAAAAAAAACTTCTGTATAAAATTATTATTATCTCTTCATTTGAAAACTGCCTCATCAAAAATAAAAGGTAAAAACTTTATAAATACGTCCAAAACTTTGCGTAATGAAAAATTAAAATTTTTGGAAAGTTTATAGTATCTAACTTGAAAAAAGAAAGAAACGTAGAATGGTTTCTGCTATCACTTGTTGTAAAATCAGGTTATCAGATCTGGTTTGACTTCGATATTCCATAATAATCGAATATATTGGATACTAAATCGATGTTGAACAAACAATAGATTAGTTTAGAATTTGTTTTTAAATTTAAAAAAAAAAGAAGAAAAGAAGTGAAATAGTTTTGAATTTCACTACTAGCAGTGATAATGTTGCTATAAAATACTGTATTTTTTATAAATTATTATATCTATCTCATTCTGTTATCTTAATGATTGAAATCAATTTTTATTATCTCTAGTAACTGTAGGTCGTTTTATCCAAAGATTAGTTTAATTTCATTATTTTTTCATACCATTATTCTATTATAAAAATAAATTTATTTTTATGATGTTTTATGTATAGTATATTTATAGGCATATGTGTCTATGTGTGTGTTATATGTATGACGTACAATGTATATAGTTTTCTGAGTAAATTCATTTTTATGCGTTTTGAGTGAGGGTTAAGGTTATTGCCTTTCCTGTAAAGTGCCATTTTAATTAATTTCAGTTTTCTATCATCTACATAAAATTAATTATGCATTTATGTGATGCCAAAAATACGAGTTTGGAAGAAAATTCGTTCAGCTTTACTGAACAGTTTTTTGCGACTTTCTCCTTAAAGACTACCAACGGGTTTCACTAAACTTTTTATTCTGTGATTTTACAATATAGGATTTTAACTTTTTTGGTATTTACTTGTAAACGACTATAACGATTTCCAATTAACTTTGAATGCTAATTGTACAGATATAAAGATAACACTTTTATTTGTAACATTTATAAAAAATGATATCCAAAGAAATTTATGGATTAAATATCCAAAGAAATAGGCCAACTTTATTTTTTTAAATATTTTTATTGTAATACAGTTCCAAAACAAAATGTATTTTGCCTATAATGTTGTCTGCAAATAATAAAATGGCTTGTTGGAGTGATTTTGTATCAACTTTAGTGGAGAAATATTGAATGGAAGTAAAATGTAATCTTGTCCAGTTCATAATACCATCCAATGATGTCTGTCAGTCAATGGCCATCATGTACCTATCTCCATTTTGATTTTCTAACTGGAACTAGACTTGTTTGTAAATTATTGATGAGATTTGTGTAAACGTTGAGTTTTACATGATACTTAGTGTACAATCGATGTGCTGCTTGTTGCACTGTTACAGTGTTTGTGTCTTTATATATTGTTTCGTTTGTAACATGGAAAGGAGATGAGAGAATAGTCGGTAGTGTAGAAGATTGAAATTTTCTTCAATTTAAGCCAAAGGAGCTTTGTTTTTTTATTAACGAAAGGTTTCCCTTCGAAAATACATATTTTAAAGTTTTCTCAGTGTGAAAAAGTAATTTGAAAATTGATATCTTTCATTGTGGATTAGTGTTTGTTTGTTTGTATATACGATGTGTTTTTAATGTCAACATAAGTCAGTCCAGAATTGAAATAAGTTAATCCAGAACTGCAAGGTAATCACGCTGAAGTTTCGATAAAACCTGTTAGCCGGAAGTACCATTTTACTGAATTGTTCCATTTTTTCAGTTTTCGCTGTTTTATCCGCTTATACTAGTATCTTATCAAATGTATAAGAAAAATGAATTTTTAGAAGGTTCTGTGGGATTGGTCACAAGCCTCTTCTAAAATGTCACTCAATATATATATTGGACGGTTCTGTCTCCTATATTGTAAAAAAGCATCGAATTATTTGAAAATATGATCCAATTAGAAGTTGAGAAACTTAATAAAAGAAGGGATAATTAGTGTTTGATACCAGATATTTCATTTCTCTTATTGAGTGAAGAAAGTAATATTACTATCGTGTCAGTTTTCTGGTTTGGTTTGCTTTGTGCGGATCACATATGTGTGGGAGTGGAGGTATGTGTGAACAGTTAAAATTGCAGAAAATTTAAACTTAAATTACACTTGGATATTAATAGGATCCGATATAAAGATTGCGGAGAAAAATATATATATATCGTAAATGGCTTTAGTAAATGTTTATTTTTTTAACTTAGTTTTCCAAATATTTCTAAAAAAAAGGTAGCAACTGATTTTACATATATATTCTATAATATTTTGATCTAACAAGACTTTTATCTGAAATATTATTCTGTCAAATTTGATTTTTGACTGTTTTAGAGAAGTATGGTGACGTTATGCACCTAATGTGTCGTATAAATATATTCTCTACTTCCTCTCTCTTAAAAATACTGTTAGAATTAGTGGTGTTAAAATTTCAAATTCATAAAAAAAAATTAATTGGAGCTTGAAGAAAAGCGGTGTGTGATTGATAAATTTCTTCCGATAATGATCCAATATTTTTATATATAATAATAAGCCATATATATATCTCTAATTCCATTTCTGTATTTTTACTTTGACTTAGTCCTAGTAAGAGGAAGTATTGTAATCGTGTCAAATTTTCGATGTGGAGTTTTCACCGAAAATATCCGTTTTGAGGTCCCCTGAGTCCAAAAAAGTGGTTTTTAGCAAATGGTCTGTGTGTGTGTGTATCTGTGAGTGAGTGTGTGTATGTATGTATGTGAACAGCATAGCTCAAAAACGAAAATCCGTAGAAAGTTGAAACTGCATATTACGTTTGCTTATCACCATGGTATCTGACGGTGCGTTATCTGTCAAAATTCCTCAACCGGAAGTACCACTTTACTAGTTGAATTTTTTACTTTTTGCGATTTTCTCAAAAATGGCTCCGACGATTTTCTTTAAACTTGAAACATCAACCACACATATAAAGAGCTACAACTTTTATTTGAAACATTTCTCCAGAAAATGCATGTAAGTCACTTTTGGGGTTGGGGTGGGGTTAGGTTTCCGTCTAGTGGTATTTCATTTTTATTAGACAATTCTGTTATGTAAATAATGTTAATTAGAATTAAATATGTTGCTGAAATTCCGAGTTTGAAAAAATCGGATAACCGGAAGTGCGTTTACTTTACAACTTTACTAAATGAATTATTCTCTTTTTCGAAATTTTCTCAAAAATGGCTCCGACAATTTTCTTGAAACTTCTTATATAAACTAAACATGCAAAGATCTACAACTTTTATTTAAAACATTTCTCTGGGAAAATCATTTAAGGGCACTTTTAGGGAAGGGATGTGCTATCACAGTTGATTATACAATTCTATCATACAAATAAAATTAATTAGAAATAAATAGATGGCCAAAATTCCAAGTTTTAAGAAATTTAGCAAACCGGAAGTGCACTTTTACTGAACATATTTTTTTTCAGTTTTCAACGAATTTCATTAAATTTGGTTTTCACAAACTATAAAATTTGTCAATTATAATTTTGAGAACTGGAGTAAGAGAAAGTTGTGTGAGTGTTTCACGCCAGATTTTTTTTTTTGTTTACTAAACTACGTATTAATTTATTGTTCATGCATTCATGATGAATTTTTTAAAGCTAATAAATAATGGCTAGCGACTATTTCGTGTGCGACACGAATCTGATTAAATTTCAATCTGTAAATGTTTAAAAAAAAAAACAATTATTAATAATTAGAATATAGATGTAAAATCATTCCAGGGATGTACTTTAATTCTGTAAATAAATGTGGCAATTAAAGAAAATATAAATAGAAAATAGAATTATTTGAATGCCGCTGTTGAAAAAACAAATATATACACGTACATAATACGCATGAACACTAAGAGGCTTTATGAGTTCCGAAACTCATAAAGGAAATGGGTTATTTTTGAATTCAGCTGTTAGGTTTTTTTAAAAAAATAAATAAATAAATAAAAATAAAACATAAATAAATTTTCCTAAATAAATATAAATAAAAACATTATTTCTAATATAAAGTCGGGCATGAATTCCAACAGTGAATTTTAGTACAGTATTACTTTAAAATTGGAGATATCATCTTAATCTGTTTATTCAACCAATTATAAATTTATGAACAAAAATTAAAGTAAATCACTACACTTCTTGAATACTTCTACATTCACTGAAATTTTATCAATATTTATGATCATCTATAAACAGTAGCCGTCAAGGTTTTTGAACCTACCCACTTAGTAAGTGAATATATGGGATGTCCCATGACTTGAATCCATCGATGATATTTGGAGAAAATGTTTAATAACAAAAATGTTCGATTTTTTTTTTTTTATTTAAGGCGCTTTAACATCTATGGTCCGGAGCCTTCTGCACTGCTGGCGTTCTCTCGCTACAGACAACATTGTCGATCACCGAACAGTGAGCTGTAGAGGCTCCTAGGAAGACAAAATCTAAGGGAAGCACTGGACTCGAACCCGGGACCTCCGCGTGGGAGTGGACGCGCTAACCACTTAGCTAAACCCTTCCCTGAAAAATATTTAATAAGTAGTTAGTCCTACACGGTATCCTACCTGAAATATATTCATTGAAAGATCAGCAACTAAAATTTAAAAAAAAAAAATTAATCAATAGAATTGTTTTTAAATGGGACACTTTATTTAAACATGTTTATTTATGCAAATTCCGTTCAAAATGATGCTCCTCCAATAATGGATAAAATAACAAGCTCCAGGATATGTCAAGATGTCAGAAGAGCTTCTTAGATTCTGTTCAGTATTTATAATTCGGGAAAAAGTTGAATTCTCTGCAGTCGTGAGTATTTTCTGCATAATCTAAAGAATGTATAACCCCCTCCTCCCCCCCCGCCAAAGGAAGTGACCGTAGGTGACCAAGGAACTGGACTACATCTTACGAGCCAGCGATTATTAGAAGTATTTAAAAGAAGTTACCCTCCAATGAAAATGAACTATTGGAAACGATCCTGTTTTGTTTAAAAAAAAAAAAAAAAACGGAAAACTATGCCAAATAGGCAGCGATCTTAATATTGTTCGATTGAAAGTCGTATGTGATATTCTGCTACTGACCGACATTCATATCCATTGCAAAAACTATACTCATAATGATTATTGGCGTATTCTTCATTTGAAAAAGGCACTTCTGCTTTATTTTAATAACTGAATAAATAAACAGCAATGCAAGTTACCTATAAAGTAAAATACGAAGAGCTGATAATTGATTATCAATTATCAATTTGAAAACATTTAATTTACATATCATCTGAACAATTTTTACCTAGCTACTGCCTGCAAATATTATCTGAATGAAATTTATAAAAAATAAACTTATTAAATAAAATTCTGTTTAAAAACAGAATTTCGGCGACTTACTAATCATCTTTAAGCAACTAGATCACAACCGGCAACGAAGCAACGAATCTTAAACAAAATAACTCATTCTGGTCTAAAAAAAATCCTCTAAATTTCCACTTATAAATTCTTTATTACTAAAAGAAAAGCTATGTTTTTAAAAAATCCACGGAATCAATAAGAAAAGTCTTAAAAAGAAAAAAGTTTACTAACAAGACAACTCACTTCTTTATATAAATAAATAATTGGGAAATGTGTTCTTAAAAAAAAATAAAAATTTCAGTTTACGTCATTCTTCCCAGAAAAAATAGGAAGGAAGGTGTGCGCAAAGAGACTTGGCCAACTATTAAAATAAATAAACAGATAGTAATAGATTAATGTGTACTATTTACATAAATAGATATATGTTTTAGTTTTAAAATAAATATAAAAAAGTAAACAAACATTTGATATAAGTAGAACAAACCTAATGTTGGTTGTAGTACATTTTACAACTAACTAAAGAAGATACCTGCAATCAAACAATGTTGGCTGGACTATCTCAGCTCACGCTTACATACCATTAAATAAGTAACGGGATTCTAATACTTTCCAACATTTACGTTCTTAATACTCTTGGAATCTTTTTTTTTAAAGTCTAATAAATGTATTAGATGCATAGTACACATTCACTTAAAGCGTACAAAGTTCATAAAAGTAGAATAAAATCTTAACACAATTTGCTAAATATTTTTATTGTTTCATCAGCTTATTTCAAAAAGGGATAATTGTGGACAAATAATTAATTACAAGATCATTAAAAAATATTTTCTTTTTTTTTTTTAAATTTTTTTTTCTTACAATGTAACTTTAAAAAATTAAAAGCAACAAAAAGAAATCATTCAAGAGAACTTTTTCCATTACTTCTAATAACTCGAATACAGCAAAATTTTATAATTCAATGTCCTAAATAAATCTGAGCTAGATCAGATGCTAAGAAATCTTGTATATATCATCACAGTGGAATCCCATTATTATAGTTGATCTCTATATCGCTAAAATGGGTTTTTTTCAACAAGATTACTTCTGCAAAATAACAAAGCGTAATTGTGAACATGGGCGACTCTGACTGAAATTAAAGGAAGTTGGCTTAATATGATAGAATTAAAATAGGAATAAAGACAAGATACTGGAGAATGTGGAACTTATTGGTTAATATTGTCGGTCGAACTTACGAAAAAACAAAAACAAAAACGAATTCTGACTTTGGAAATTACCTTAACTAATTTAATAGCCCGCAAGGGGTATCTGTTGCATGCAGTTACTTGGAGAGTAGCGACCCCTTGGGATACTACAACTCACTTACTCCATGCACTTCGCCAGAACAGTACACAGTACACTTAAACTACACACCTCTACATTTCAGATGTCGAAAAACGAAAAATAATAGTTTTTAAAAATAATTTAGAATATTTTATAATTATCTCAAATTAAGAAAAAGATTGACATTCCATTGCAAAAGGGCTAGCCAGGTATACAAGTCCAGTTACTGGTACGGTACAAGAACAATTATGGCATTGTACTACCCCCTTCTCCTAACAGGGGAGGCACTAAACGGACAAAGAGAAGAGATTGTTTTAAGACAGACGAGTGCTACAAATCAAGGTGAAAGCATCAGACCAGTATCCTATACCAGTATCAAGTTATAAGTTAAAACATAAGAGTTTGGCATTTAATCTGGATTAATTAATTGATTTATACTTAATCGCTGTGATATTATAAAGCTATTTAAATTCAGTTAGAAAATATATTTATTTTATAATCAGTGGTGCTTTACTTGATTATATTCTTATATTCTATCTCAAACAAACACAAGCCCTTTTCGCTAAAACGCTCACGCCACAAGCTACCTACACACATCCACACCAAAGCATTACACTCCAAGGACAAACACAGTACACAAACTAAGGTCTCCGCCCCTAGTTAATTGGCGTAAGTCCAAAGGAGAAGGAAGGGATAGCTCAGTGGTAGCACGCTGACTAGCAACGCGGAGGTCCCGGAATCCAGCGTGCTGCTCTTAGATTTTCTCTTCCTAGGAGCCTCTACAACTCACTGTACGGTGATGAGCAGTGTTGTCTGTAACTAGAGAACATTGCTCGGAGGCCGACAGTAAACTGAAAAGGTCCGGGGGGGGGCACAATAGATCTTTTAGTTGCAGTGCGATAATCCCCTATACCAATCTAACTAATTTAATAAGTCAACTTCCGGACGTTTTGGCTTATGTTTTTATTGGCCAGTAAGTGGGATGCAGTGTATAACAATTGAAAATAACTTCGAATGTAAGGTAGTAATGTAGATCTGACACGGATCTTGTTTTGTTGTTACTAAGGTGTTAAAGGAAGAATTCCAGTGTTATCTTTTAAGTTCTTCTTGTATTAAAGAGACTATCGCCTTATTCGTCAGGATATAAATATGAAATACAGTTTTGCTTATCGGGAACTTGAAAATTTGATTGCAGAAATATTAGAACTCCCTTGTGTTCCAGTTTTGGAAGTGTTGTATGGAGAAAAATCTGTCACTGACTGAATATTGTTATATTAATCGCGAAAAAGAGCACTACAAGGCCTTTAAAGAACTGATGTAGTAAATGCTAGCATGGATAGGAGTGGCAGATTATTGGCGATGGTGATTTTTTTCTTGAAGACTATGTACAAGAGTGAATTGTTTCTAAAGTGACTGTTTGAGGCCTAGCTTAGCCCTTATATATGCTTGTAGAAAACTTCCCCAACTTCTCCTTCCTGATCTCCTAAGAGTTGAGGTAGGCGGATCTTGATCTCCCCTAGCGTGTGGTAGAAAGATGCATTTCATCTCATATGAGAGCGCGAATGAGTAGCATATGGGCTGATTGTCACATATTTTTTGAGCTTGCATCTAGAGTGGTTGAAGCACTTAATATTGGGTCGTCCTTGTAGCTATTTGGAATGCTAGCGAATGTTGTTGGAGCTAGTTGGTTGAATGTTGTTGTTGTGATGTTGATTTCTTCTGTCTATCATATTGGTGAGTGAGAGTGGGAGAGGATCAGAGAGTATTTAGAGGTTATCCAAATGTAGTGGAGCTTTTATCCCGTAGGACAGAGAAAAATGTTTGAGAAGAAAAATTATATTGACTGAGAAACAGAGTATTGCAAGGACTCTGCAGAAATTAATTAGAAAGTGGCAGTATTTGTAGAAATGATCGACTGAACTGGCAGTGTGATGCTGATGTTTTCTTGAGACTGTATTGAGTTTTGTTGTAGACGGACAGAATTTTGAGTCTAGCCTAACCCATATATATGCGCTGTAGAAAACTTACTCTACTTCGCTTATCCTTCAGATCTCCTAGTACCGAGGTGGGCAGATCTTGATTTCCCATAGCATGTAGTAGGGAGATACTTTGAATCTCATGAGAGTTGACAAATGACGTAGCAGTTGGGCGGATTGTCTCTTTTTTTTTTTTTTTATTGCAGGCCAAATATGCTGCCATTAATAAATTCATTACACCATTTATCCATTATGTATTTCTGTATTAATTTCCCATGTATTTCATACATTAAAAATCCAGGTAAACACTTAGCCGACTTTTTTATTGCAAATTCAAAGTATCGATGAATTTCAAAAAAATTGTTTTGAAAGTTGAATTTTTCAATAAAAACATTAGTTGCCCCCCTTATATTACTCGAGATAGTGTAAATTAATTATTTCAATAGTTAGTCTTTCTTCCGATTGATTTATATGGAGCTTCAAAGATTAGATAAATCTCCATATTTAAATAAATTAATCTAATGTTATTCTTGAACTCCGGGATAAACTTTCTATTTTTAGTAAATTTATGACGTTTCTATTAAAGGCTGAACTTTATTTATTTATATTATAATGTTTATTATTTTCCTCTCTCTCTCAGAAATTGCCGCTACTCAAATCGTGCGGACTATTTGCATAAAATGGCGGAGCATATAATATAAATAAAATTCTTGTTCACCAATTTTGAAAAAGGAGGGCACAATATTTGTAAAATAGAATGATTGTTTGGAAATATCTAGAATGGTATGAAACAGTTCATTTGTACTATGTCATACAAAAGAGAGATGAATTACTGTATAATTTTTATTATTTTATCAGGCTCCACAGAAACAATAACCAAAAATCATGATCATAGAAGTAAGTGAGTGAAACAATATTTATAAATCAAATATTCTGTTTTTGATAGACGCTATATTATATTAAAATATTCCTTCAAAAATTAATTAATAAATAGAATTGTCTGTAACATTAATGAATAAATTAATAAAGGCTATACACGCTATTTTTAATAATACTTTTTATAATCTTTTCCAAAATTATACAATGATTTCTGTTAAAATTAAAAAAAAAAAAGCAAAAACTTATGTGTACTTAGTTTGAAATAAATCAGTTCATTCCCCAATATGGCTATACTTTTGGAATAATGTTTATGATGTAAATATACTACAGAGTTTTGGGTTACTGAAAAGAGATAACCTTTCTGTATATTTTATTACTTTAATGGTTGTACATTTTAGTTAAACATAATGGAGATTTCGTCTAGTTCTTCTCACTTGTTAGATTATTACATTTTATACGATATTTTTTTTTTTACCTTAAGTTTATATTTAGAATATTCATTTATAAACGCTTATTCGAATCAAATTTAGAAACCAGGCTTTATTTTTTTTTTTTTATTAATATTTACGAGAACCATTATAAAAATAAATTGTATTAAGGCAACACGCTTAACAAAACAAATCAATCTCATTAATAAAAGTTTTTTATTTTAGCTAAATTTCATTTCTTTTACTTAAAAATTAGATTATAATTATCCTCGGCGAGTATATCGAGTTGCATTTTTATTAATTATTAATAAAAACTGTAAATTTCTCTCATTTCTGTAAGTGCTCTTTTCTTTATTAGCTATTTTGTAATGTAATTAAAAAATTCACCTTTAACATTATTTCCCATTATAACAATTTAATCTTGTTAAATAAATAAACGCCATAATGTAATCATTTTCACTGCTATACGAGTAAATCAATTAAGCAAAGTATTATTCTTTTGTAAAATTTGTACCAATTAATACTTGATTATTTTAGGGGCGGATGTTGGTGTAGTGGTTATGAGCATCAGTTCGATTCCAGCGTATAACTGCTAAATTTTATATTTGTTTAAAAAAATGTTACTAGTAAAGTAGGTGCTTCCGCCCCCGTCCACGATACCTAATTTAGTAGTTGGACGTTAAGCCCGCCTGAAAAAATAGGCATTACTTTTACTTGATTATTTTAACTTTTTATACTTCAGGATAAGCCGAATAAAAAGTTAAAAAAAAAAAAATAAAACTTAGCACGTCAGCCCATCAAGGACTTTGCCAGATGGCGATTTTTATTCTTAGGTGGGTGAAAGCACGCCATCGTTTTCACGCCGTTTAGTTTCTAGCCTTCGCTAACTAGCTTCACTACTAAATTGTACTACATACTTTCACTTTGTCTCAGAACGCTAGGTTAACATCGTTTTTTTTTGTTAAAATTCCAGTTTTTAACCTTTTTCTTAAAAAAAAAAAAAAAATTTGTTAACTAGGAAATGCAACTTTATAGACTTGTTTCCTTAGAATTTTTGGAATTTCCTCGAAAGATTCAAACTTACAAAGATTTTGGAAAAATTAATTACTGATTTGAATTTAAATATTAAACTTTCACTTTTATTTGCAACATTTTTCCAGAAAGGGAGTTGTTAAGGGAGTTGTGCGCGATCTATGCCTTTAAACTCTAAACTAACGTTTCAAACTTTATTAGAATTCTTAACCACCATTTTTTTTTAGCGCATCTATTAACCACCAATATTATGTGTAATAATTTATGTGTTTAGTAATTTCCTTGTAAGGGCAACAAATGTTTACTACACATATTGTGATTTACAATAGGGTATAACTCGTCAACTTAGTTCGGCACCCAAACGGCTGTTAAGCTCCGCCCATTGCCAAAGTTTTCTAGAAGCCGTGACGCGCCATTTGACTCCGCCCATAGGTTTCACAACTAAGTTTCCGAGCTCTAGCTGTTATACCCTAAGAACCAACAAGTAAAATTTTGAACATAAAAGGTGAAATAGTTTTATCTTTGCAAAGAATATTGATAGTTCTTACACCCCACCCCCCGCAACCAATATTATGGTAATAATTTAGGAGTTTAGTAATATCTTTGTAACGACAACTGAATGTTTACTACAAAATCCAGATTTTGATAAATTAGTGAATTATATCGTAATAATTGCAGGGGGGAAAAAAACTGAAAGCAAAAGAATTTACATATTTCTACAGAACTTATTATTATAATTATCATTATATATATCCGCTAGCTATTTTCAAGTACAAATCGGATCATCTTTTCAATCATACCAAAGCTGGACTGCCGCAAGGCAGCATTCTAGGTCCTTTCCTTTATTCAGTATACACTGCAGACATCCCAACACATCCTGATACCATCCTTCTCACCTATGCAGATGATATGCTATCCTGTCTTCCAATAATGCTCCCGTAACAGCCCATAGAAATCTACAAACCCACTTCTTCTCCATAGAAAATTGGTTAAAAAAAAAAAAATATGGGTCATTAAACTTAATGAAAATAAGTCCCAAAACATTACCTTCACTCTACGTCGCATTACTCTTCCCCCAGTCTACTGCAACTTAATTCCTATATTCCTCGCTATCTTGGGCTTTACTTAGACCGAAGACTTATCTGGAATCCTCATAAATGACTTAAAAGAATAGAACTAAACAGACGCTTTCGACGACTTAAAAGACAACTGGACAATAGATTTAAACTCTCTCTAGACAAACTAATTTATACATCTGCTTTAAAGCCTATCTGGGCGAAATAAGGGGTTCAACCAAACGCTCAAATCTTCAATGACTCCAATCCCTACAATCCAGAATCCTCCGTAACATTGTAAACACTCCTTTTTACGTCTCCAACCGAACCATACATACTGATCTTAATATACCGTTCATTGCTCAAGTCGCCCAAACCCGTTATAGGAAATTCCATATTAACCTACAGACTCACACAAACCATTTAATTTAACATCTGTCTTTCCGAACACTTCCTAATAACCCTCCAAGACGTCTTAAAAGACAATGGCCTCGTGATCTCCTCTCAAGTGAAGAGAGTCAATAGTGATTTTGTATAGTTTTGGAGTGTTACCATTGGGTGGCTTCTCCACTCATTTTGTATTTATGTTCTTTGTATGATTGTTAGTTAGAGCGCTATCGCGCTGATTGTAGCATGAATAAGACTTAAAAAAAAAACAAAAAACTATATTATTATTAAATTTGTATAAATTTTTTTTTTTTTTCAGGACTTAGTGCTTGAAATAGATTCATAATTAGTCAAGATGAACACAAAATATCACTAAAATATAGAATTTAGGAATGCTATTGTATACTTTTAACATACTTTTGTTTATAAGTAAAAATGTTTTTTTCTAATTCTCAGATTGAGTCAATTTTTTTTTTCTTACTGTAACAGCAACCAAAGAGAGATCAGCAACCAAGACAGTAAGAGAAGAGGAAAAAACCCAAGCACTCTCTCAGATTGGAGTGGGAGAAACTGTATAAATATAGCGAGGTGTCCATACAAACACAGTTCGATGCAGTTGAGGACAGTTCAATGCATCCAATCACTACGTGTCATTACCCATTTACCACACTATCTCAAACATTTCTCTATTGTAAAGTCAGGTAGTCTGTATCTATTTATTAATATATTAGTTAACCAGTGTTAAACAAAGTCAACCTCATTTCATCAACCAGACAGATTCTCACCACACAAAAACATCCATTATATAACCAAAATCAAAGCTTTAATTTCAGAATTTTATTGTTAACATCTACGGGTGGGCTAAACCGCAACACAGCAGCCAACAAAGGCTTATTGTACCGTCCTCCGGTAATTTCTAGTAGATGAACCCTCTCCTCTAGAGGAGTTTAAAGGCTTTCACCACCAGATCATTTTGCGTTACCGTCTCCTCAGGTCGCAACGTACCCAAAGGTTTCGTATCACAGTTTGGTTATTGCAACACAATCAAAGGGCATCTTCCTCCTGACACAGTCAGCTCAAGGGTTCCGCGCTTATTAGCCCCACCTTGTGCAGATGCTTCCTAAACCTACCATGACCCATTAAACAGCCCCGTCAACAGAGAAATCTGGTTCCTACCCAGACTAAAGGTCACATTGGTCCTTAGAATTTTATTAAGAACAGTCTTAGATTAATTTATAAATTAAAAAAAAAAGTGTTCATTTTAAAGGACAAATAGGAATCAAGCAACAACTTTAAATTAGTATAATAACTTGAGATATACTAAATTACATTTTTGGTTAAGCAAGGAAAATCTGAAAAAAGAATTTATATCATTAAAAACATCTTTAAAAGAAAACTGGAACAATAAACAATAATACTGTTATGAACATACGGGAAACTGACTTTTTTCATTTCCAAAGTTTCTCTTTACAATTCAAGAAATTTGTGCAAAAAAAAAGATTCTGCTCCAGAAGAAAATTGCCTAATTTAAAAATGAAACTCTAAGAATGAATAATATAGTCATTTAATTTTTTTTGAAAGCAGATTGATTATAATCAAAAGGATGAAGTCATAACAGCCAGCTGTGTGAATATTGATACATATCTACTAAAATTTGCGCACTAGTAAACATTTATGTGTCCTGATGTTAATTTTATCATTTACATATACAACAATTTATCTAAATATAAATAATAGTTCGACAAATCATTATTCCAATCAACATATATAATAAAATATAAAGGGGCGGGGTGTTGGTGTAGTGGTTATGAGCATGGACTTGTAAGTGGGAGGACCCCAGTTCGAGTCCAGCGTATAACTGCTAAATTTTATATTTGTTTAAATGTTAATAGTAAAGTAGGTGCTTCCGTCCCCGTCCACGACACCTAATTTGGTAGTTGGACGTTAAGCCCGCCTGAAAAAATAGGCATTACTTTACTTTAATAAAATATAAAGGAACAGACTATTTCTGAGCGGTTTAGAGACGGAACGCCTAGAAGAGGTGAATTATACGTGAAATTAGGTTCAAATTCACAATCGCGAGGTCATAGTAGTTTGCTTTCTGTCTCCAACCAGAGTCACCTGATTGAAGGTGTATGAGAAACCCACTTTGAAATGTAGGCTTTATGTTTTGTTTATTTTTAAGTAAACGATTTATATAATTATTTAATATATGTAAATACCTAGGAAACAAACATTCTAATTCGGAATATATGCCTACACCAATTAGAATGTTTATGTCCAAATATTATATATACCTACCGAATTATATGTCTACCGAATCTTTACCACTTAATGAGTCATTTATGAAAAATTTTATATTTGAAAATAATAATTATCTACATAATAAAACAATAATGATAATGATTGATCTACCAAAAAAAACAAGAAAACCGGTATTAAGTGAAAGGTCCATTAGACAGACACATTTGACGGAACTTCAATGGTTCATTATCAAAATACAATTAAATTTTAAAGTCATTATACATTAGTCATGATCTGACTTTGCTTAATGGACCATCAATATAACAATTTACTTCCATCTTTTATTCAATATTACTTCTTTAAAGCGTTAATTAATTTATATTCAATACATTAATGACTTTAAATATTTCATCTAATATTTCTTAAAAAATTAAGTGATTACCATTACCAGCTTCATTTTAATTTAATGTATACTTTTTACTTTCTCTTACTAAGAGATTACTAGAGCAAGTATTGGAATTGATATGACATTTAGAATATTGAATTTCCACCAGTTTTGTGAGATTTTTTGTTGTTTTTTTTTTGGTGGGCGGTGTTTATGAGTTTTATTTAATTTTAATAGTTGAAAAACCCAGAGGTTTCGAGTCAAAATCAGTCTATAATAGGAAAAGTAAATTTTACTAAATGTGTTTTTCACTTTTTCAACACTTCCTTAAAAATGGCACTAATGATTCTCATAAAACTTTGAATTCTAACTACAAAATAAGCTAAAAAAGTTAGGCTTAATTTTAATCCTTCGTTTATAAGTTTTGCTCGTAGTTAGCAGAAACGCTACTATTCAAAGTAGTGGCTTATACCCTAAAAAAAAACGATCGAGTCCATCTCTCATCACCTTAATATTCATACAATCTTAAGGTCAACTAACTGTTTTAATAAATATGCCAAATTTGAAGAAATTCTGTCAATTAGAATTGTACATAATAATTGAAGTAAGCGAAAGTGTTGGATACCACATTTTTTATTCTAAATAATTTGTCAGAAGATATGAAAATTTTCGATATTATTGTATTTGTTAGAATGATAAAAACTCTACTAATGTTTTAGATTAATAATAAGAAAGCATTGGGAAAAAAAATGCATCGATGTTAACGTTAAAAATTAATTATATAACCTAGACTTAAAACTGTTATAAAATAATTACTTATGTTTGGCAAAACGATCCCAATCTTCACATAGAACATAACTGCCGAATTGTGCTTGTATCTATTTTATATATATATCTAATTTTGTTATATTATATTATTTCTAATTTATTAAAAGACTAGATGCAGAGCTGGTAGCGAAGGACCTATACAAAGTTAGAAAGTTATCTGCAATACTGCAAAATTATTATTATTATTGAATTTCAAGAAAAATCTTTAGCTTCAGAAAAAATATAACAATAGATTTGAAGGGAAGAGAATAGCTGAGTGGTTAGCGTACTGGACTCCCACGCGGATTCGAGTCCAGCTGTGCTGCCCTTAGATTTTTTTTCTTCCTAGGAGCCTCTACAGTTCACTGTCCGGTGATGGACAGTGTTGTCGTAACGAGAGAACACTGTCCGTAGGCCGGCAGTGCACTGAGAAGGCTCCGGGCGCCAATGACCATAGATATTGACGCGCCTTAAATTAAAAAAAAAAAATATGTTTTGCTTCTGCACAGTATTGCGAGATATGTGAATTATTTTCCTGTAGGCAGTTCAGGAAATCTTCCTGTTACCACTTCAAAGACATTCCAAGAATATTAGAACAACGTTAACCTCTTTCTGATCTTTCACCAGTCTCCTATATCTTCTTAATATTCACTCAACAATAATGTGTAACCTTAGGGATAGATAAACCCCAGTCTATCACATTATGGAGTTTTTTTAAATTTTTTAGAGCTATTATTTCAAGATATAATGGGCATTTATATGTAAGTATAAGGTTGTACATTCATTGGTATACCAAACGAGCATTTGGGGAGCCGCTGCCTTCCCATAGAGTTTGGAAACAATAAAAATATTTAAATATTTAATAATAAAAAATGAAAATAAATTTAATGAGAAGTAGATATGGCTAGTTTATCGGAAATCCGAGTACCGATGTACAAAATTTTATTGAATTTACTTTAGTTCATTCAAGTTGGATAATTAGAAAAATAAAAAGTGATATTAAGAAGAGTTAGATATTGTAGAAGCAGCAGAGAAATAATACAGTGGAAAAGGGAAGGGAAGTGGTTAGCGTACTGGACTCCCATGCGGAGGTCCCGGGTTCGAGTCCAGCTCTACACTTAGATTTTTTTCTTCCTAGGAGCCTTTACAGCTCACTGTCCGGTGATGGACCGTGTGTCTGTAACGAGAGAACACTGACCGGAGGCCGGCAGAGCACTGAGAAGACTCCGGGCGCCAATGACCATAGATGTAGACGCGCCTTAAATTAGAAAAAAAAAAAATAGATTTGATTAGATTTTTTTCGGGGATATGCACGTGAAAGATCTATTGTGCCCCCTCCGGAGCCTTCTCAGTACACTTTCTTTCACGACATTGCCCATCACCAAGAGTGAGCTATTGTGAGGCACTTGTGAAAAGAAACATCTAAGCGCAGAACCACTAGACTAGATCTCAGAACCACCGCTGGGGCGTCATCAATTAGCGCGCTACCAATGAGCTAATCCTTTGTCTATTATAACACTAAATAACACTTCAAATAAAAACTAATATACATTCTGATTACTAATTTGATCAAAATAATATCTGGCATTAATATTTCTATTAGATCACCGGAGATCCAGGTTCAAGTCTAAGCAGTACTTTAGATTTTCCCACCCTAGGAACTTCCTCCTGAGCCCTCTTCTGGAGATTGGTTTTGTATCCATAACATTGCCGTGAACTGAGAGGGCTCTGGGTGCAATAATGAAATGGTGATGCGCCTAAAGGAGGCTCAAATTATTGAAAATGTTTTAGTTTATATAAATTTTTTCAAAAAAAATCACAGATCGAAATGACATTGCTTCAGGTTTCACAACAGTTTACGACAAAAGATTGTTTTCTACGTGTAAAATCAATAATTCCAAAATTGTCTTGCTTCAGTGTTTTTTGTTTTTTTTTGTTCGAGAGGAGATGTCACCAATAATGATTCCAACGATTTTGCACATTACATCAAATCAACAATACGCTTTTCAAGAAATCTTAAAATTTAAAAAATATCTCGAAAGTTTCAATGTTGATAAAAAAATAGTTATTTTTGATAAAATTATAAAAAATAAAAATATAAACATTGTTGTAAAATGGTTCAGTTGCTGTTTTAACACAAACGTTCGATCGGACTTGTTAGGTATCCAAACAAATACTAGCCACATACGAGTATGATTGTTTGTTTTTTCTTCCTCATACTATTATGTTAGCTTTTCGAAATTGTATTTTCGCCGGAAAAACAGGTTTCGAGAGAGCTATTGAATATAATAATAATTTTTCAAGAAATTTATTCGTCTATTAATTTAATGTGTATACCGATGGATCTGCAGAACGGGCAAGAAGAAATGCCGGGGTGGGAGTCCATTCCACTTGCTTCCAAATTTCACAAGCTGTTTTGGCCAACTAGCATCTAATTTTGAACGAGAACTGAGAGCCATTTTGATTGCTCTCCAAGAAATAGAAAAGAGAGGTGATAAGAAAGTTGTGATACTAATGATTCCAAAGCAGCAATAATAGCAGTCGCGGACCCAAGCAATAACACATCGAACGATGTCAGAAAATGTCCATGCATTACTGCAATTTCTAATGAATAAAAATGTGAAAATTAGTCTGCAATGGATCTCCAGTCATTGTGGTTTGCATGGTAATGAACAAGCAGTCGGACTTGCCAAGGAAGGATCTAGGAAAGATCAAGAAGAAAATTCCCTTACCCACGATCGTGCTACGAAGGAGATCAAACTTAAAAGTTGCGACCTCCTTAAAGACAAACATAGTAGAGAAGCTGAAGAGAAGAGATGGGCTTCATTGGTAGATTCTGGATGAAGAATTCCCGCAAACCTCCCCAGGAAAGATGCAGTGGCCGCATTTGGATTACTTACTGGTCACGTCTACCTTCAATGCCATCTGGATAGAATAGGTGTCGTCAACTCACCACTATGCCCTCTATGTGACCAAGAGGAAATGTCTCCTCTCATTTGGACTCATAATTGTCATTTTAATAAATATAAGCTAAAACTGGGCTGCTAGGAGCCGAATGTATGAAAAAGCACCCCGGCAGGGCGTAGGATAAAAAAAAAAATTAATTTAATATGTTGTGTACATAAATCAAATCAAAAAAATTGCCGACATTTTTGACCGGATATTCCGTTTTATTGTGTCAGAGAATCCATCCAACATGTAGGTTTTAGGTCATAAAATCGGATATTCAGAACTACAAAAATTGCAATATTCCCTCTCTCAGTTTATCATGCTTTTCACAATAAAGGCTAACAACGAGTTTTCACTTTAAACTTGACCAATTTTATTTATAATATTTATGTTAGAAAATTGATTTAAGAGTTACAAAAGGATTCTGCTTTAACAGGTTACGGAAACAATAATAGTTTTGGAAAAATTCTTTGTTGGAAAAACAAATAGAAAGGGTGTAAAGAGTTATTGTTAGAGATAATCTTATTTAATTAAAAAAAAAGAAGTATTAATTGAACGTTTCAACTATATACAAAATTTTATTGATTCCTTAAACAAGAAATTTGTTATTAAATGAAAATTTCCTTAAAAATCCTAGCCTAACTGGACATATTTTTTGATTATTAAATTTATTAATTTAATTTCACAATAGAAGTTGAGGAATTAATAGACGCTTTTATGATTTAATTAAGTATAACCAATAAAATTATATATTATAAACATAAAAAAATCAAATGTAAATGTAAATTAGAAGATAAAAATTAACAAATATTAAAACTAACCAAAATAATGTTTGTATATATGTGGATGGTTGAGTCGTGGTTGTTCAGATAAGTTCGAATGGATGCAGCCTCCCACACAGTACGAAGTGCTGGCTAGGACTGAACACAACAATCTGGACTACATTGGTGTACCAGTAATGAAACTGTACAGTAGAAGGGGCGTAGAGAGGGGACTTGATAGGTGAGGAGGTATGTTTTATCAAACAATGAACCAACAGGTAGTATTTCACTCCCTTCCTTTATTATTATTTCTATTTATGTTAAATTAATATTAAAATACATTTTATATTCTATAATAACATAATTTAAACATGAAGACAAGTATCTCAAGGCACAAAATGGTTATTATTTTATTTAAAATACAGATGGCGAGATGTATGAACAGGGAAGCTGCAAAACAGAGGTGAACCTGACGTGGCCAGGATGGCAGGAGTTCAAAGTAACCTCAATAGGTAATAATATCTTCAAATACGTTTGGGCTATTTAAAGAGTTATTTTGTCCATAAAAGGTTTTATACAGTTCTTAAAATAATTAATTATTCTTGGAAAACGTTTTTACTAAAGTATATTTTTTTTTTTAAAATAGGCAGTTAGGAGAGAGCCCGGATATCAAAGAGGATATATCACAAGGATCTATTTTCAAAGTAGGGCATTTGGCACCCATTATTTTACGATATATCTATTAGGTATTATACGTTAACATAAAGCATAAATATAAAGAATATGAATTAAAATATACTTTCTGTTGGGGAAATTCGGTATTTTTATTGGTATTCGGTAATTAGGTTGTCCGAATTGGGCGAGAGTGGAAGGTACATTTTTATTGGCTATAATTTGGTATGGGATATATATCATATGCTTGTTTTTCATGTCAATTAATTAATTACTACTGTTGTAAAAAGGAATAAAGGTTCAAATACTCTCAAACATTGTCTTATTTCCAATTCGGAAATTATTATAGTTAAGGCTTGTTACTTACACCTGATGTAAGATCTCCCTTAACACTCAACACTTTCTCCATAACTGTTTTCTTATCCGTTTCTATCTCATAATAATAATAATACTAACAAGAAATGAGCAAAAATTATTCAGAGTTATCCATCCCTAAACGCTATTTTCTAATAGGAAATTTCAATGAAATGTACATATGTTTCAAACCAGCAATGAAGGCTGTCCAGTAATTTTCACTAGTTTCAATATTATACTAGTACATATAAACACAGATAAGAATTTTATAAATTACCTATCTTGTTCATCATTTATACAACGAGAAACATTAAGAAACGATTAAAAAAAAAAAACAGAACGAAGGACCGACAAACTGCAATATCTACCTTAATACATAAGAATGGAATAAGCTTTTATTGTGCTGGAAGAAGCACCGATTTTACAATCGTTTCCGGTAGACCATTCCAAATTAAAACGTACGGAAATATAAATATAATCATATAAAAATATAAAAATTGTAAGATAAATTGTATATGATTACCTTAATTCATTAGAAAAAAGATTGTATGCATTTTCACATCTTAACAACTCAACTCAGATACACCTAACTGATGGATCCCGATAGCTACCGATGTTTTTTGTTTTTTTTCTCAAGTTGTTTCGACTATTCTTTCTATGGAAATAGAATTTCACGGCGCAAATCAATGCTCATCTCTGTCACACTCATCTGTACGCAACAAAAGGAAGGACTATACTGAAGTATCAAGCTCCCATCACGAGCTACAAAAATGGTAAAACCTCACCAGATACAGAGTTTAAGGTAGTCTGAAATCTACTGTCAAGTACTTTAAAAAAAAACAAGAGTTTGAATAGAATATTCAAACAAGCAATCAAAAAGTTGGGAAAAAGTCTGACGGCATTTCAAGAGCCAACTATTAATCATCGAGAACTCCAGAGCAACTTCATTATTATTTTTTTCGGTAAGCTGTTCAAAACAAAGATGATGGATTTTCAAATTAACAGTTAGAAAATACCAAGTTTAAAGAAACTCGCTGGTATGATTGCCGAGAAAATCGCGACAATCTAAGGAACCGGGGATATTTGCACTTCCGGTCATCTGTTTTTCTCCAAACTCGGCATTTCTCAACGTCATATTTACTTTTCATTATCATTTTAAACGTGGTAGAACTGAAATGGCTTTCAAATAGCACTTTAGAAGAAAATCTAACGTCACTTGTTTCACAGAACTCCAATCGGTGTTTTAATGGATCCGAATCATTAGAATCATAAAGGATTTGCCAAATTAGGAGGCTCTCTTCCTTTCATTGGTCCTGAGCCAGCTATTGGCGTGTCTTCTGGCACATGCCTATCAGGCTTCCAGGCATGGACAGCTTCACAGCATTCATCCTTATGGATGAGCTCAGTTGGTTTTCGGCAGTCCAAAATGCTCATCGGGGGTCCGGACAAGGCCATTAGTGAGACGTTGCTGTGTTTTTCACGGATCTTTCTCAGGCATCTGGTTGGCTTCCTCACTGGGCATTGTGGCTTAAGGAGACATCTATACATGGGGCTCAGGCCAGATCCATTTTGTAGAGTCTGTGAGACAGAGAGGAGGAAACACCCATCCATCTTATGACTAACTGCCTGGGTTGTGAGGAAATTAGGTTGAAGACCTTTGGTCGGAATAGGATGTCTGTGGAAGAGCTAAGGCTATTTCCGCTTAAAGTTTGCGGAAACCTTAAGTTCGATTTATTCGGACTGTGGTGAATCTTAGATGGATTAGATCCGGGTCTGGATTTTTGTTCTAGACCTAGTTTGTTGTTGTTTTACTTAGGGTAGCTATATGGGCCCAGTGAGACTTTGGATAGCGCAGGGTTTCCCTCCCCACAGATAAATAATAATAATGTGGGATGGGGAGGCCTTAAATAATCAAGGCTAAATTGTTAATGAAAATAAAAAGTAATTATTATTTTATTAATTAGAGTACACCCTTTTTCAACGCACATAAAATACACACAGAGGTTTATTGGTGTACAAGGCAGTGTACTTATTACTTCCTTCACTGCACTTGCTAGACTGATGGGAAACCAATGTAACCCCTACTTCTATTAGCGTACAATTCTACCAACCTCTTTATAAATATTAGGCACAATGACTATTTATTTTTTTTCTATTTCAGAATAATATTATGCTCACAATAATAATAAGGGGGAATCCGAAGAACCTAATCGCTCCCTACCTAGGCCAAACTAGGTAGGGAGAATTCCATATATATAAAAAAGGTTACAGAAAAACAGTTAAGACAATGTGGTAGATATGATAGGAGAGAGAATAGAAGATATGATAGGAGAGAGAATAGAAGATAATTTAGGAGAGCGAAAGAAACAAACTAGTAGATGTGCTGAAACTGATGTAATTAATAGAAACATAAACTACAAGGACTTTAAACTGTTGAATATCACAAAATAATGTAGCGAGAGAATAATTAACTGGCTGAGAAATAGAAAGTAGAATGATGTTGACTGACTGGTGTCGATAACTGTTCTTCTGCAAGCTCTATATATATATGGAATTCTCGCTCCCTAGTTTGGCTTAGATAAGAAGTAATTAGGTTCTTCGGATCCCCACGAATTATAATGATTCTAATAATACGGATCCCATTACAATGTTCTTGGAAATATTTTTAAACAAAACTGAAAGTTCTTTATATGATTAGTACTATACCATATATGGCAAATCTCTTTGGTGTCGAAAGATAAAAACAAAATATTTTCAATCCTGAAGCGGCACTTGAGATAGAAGCCTAATGCCAACCTTCCCCTGAAAACCTCTCTACAATGCATTTTTGCAGAAACAATATTTTAAATAAAATTGATAGTTCTTCATTATGTGTTATTGGCAGCAAAGTTTAATGCAATTCGTTAACGGTTTTCGTCATTACAGAAAAAACTGAAAAAAAAAAATAAAGTAAAAAGTCCATTCAGTAGTGTTGTAGTATTTCTGGTTGAGAAATTTTTGACAAATTCTCGATACCATTATGATACTTAAACGGAATGTCAAGTTTTGAACTTGCTGCGTTATTGTGTTTTACAGCTTTGCTGTTTTGGACTCTGTGGCCTGAAAAACATGATTTCCGGTGAAAAGTTGATTTTGGATAGTTGACAAGATGGCAATATTTCCACTTATCAGCATTGAGAGAAATTTAAAAATGGGTTTTAATATGGTTTTAATATGGAATGGTTTAATAAATGGTTTTTAATAATTTAAAGGTAAGTGCAATATAGCAAACATAATTGTTATTTGAACTTAAAATTAAATACTGTTAATAATATTGCATTTGGAAAATTATAATATTTCAAAATAGCAAATAAGGAAACAATGGGCCTATAGATTGAATAAATTTGTCTTAATTATCACTTTTTAAATGTCTTAGTAAATAAGTGTTCATTGTTTGCGTTAACCTTCATAAAATGGCACATATACTCTCTCTTCTCTTCATTATGTGATGAAAACTCATTATTTAAATAGTAAACCTAGTAATTTTATCCATTTTTTTTAATGTTAACGGTAAGTGGTTTAATTTTAAAAAATATATAAATTGGCTATAGAAGAGATTTTTTTTTTATAATGGAGTAAGTAACAAATAGCTATGATTGGAAAGGAAAACACCTCGTTAATTAAGTCCTATGGTTCTATTTAAGTGGTTTTCAAGTTTTTTTTTTATAAGACAACAATTGAAATTACTAGGAGTGGGAGAAAGTAAAAAAGTGCTACCGATTTTTCACGAAAATTCTTTATTGAAAATGTTTTATTGATTTTT
This sequence comes from Triatoma infestans, assembly GCA_011037195.1. Classification (NCBI taxonomy): domain Eukaryota; kingdom Metazoa; phylum Arthropoda; class Insecta; order Hemiptera; family Reduviidae; genus Triatoma; species Triatoma infestans. The sequence goes on along the minus strand of JAAEAF010007626.1, from coordinate 11,180 downwards.
ATATTGCTTATTATGCATTTTTAATTTATCTCACTATTTCTATGTAATACTAGAGACAGTTCCTATAACCTTATTACCATATGTGGTAATTAAAACTACGCCCTCTTAATCCGAAAACATCTCCCCCCTTACATCCCCCCACAGATACCTCCACAGCAACACCACTCAACCTTTCCCCATCCTCACTTGGTGTGACTGTGACGGTTTTGTATGGCAAGTAAATAAATATTTAAGAATATTAAACCATTAATACAATTTATTCTATGTTCTTGATTATTTAATTTTAATGTCACTAATTAACATTTATTTATTTGTTACCAGTTATTGTTAACTTTACAAAGCATCACAAGGTAAACTAATTGAAGAAATTAGACGAGAACTTATGGTCAGCAAAACACTGACTTAAGTAGAAGGAGGTCAGCTTAAAGTGTAAATAATAAAAATTAATGTTTAACAAAAAAAAAGGAAAATCATATTTTAGCCAATCGTATTGGAGCCAATGAACACGCGGATGATGCCCAAGATAAGTCGCTATCAATAATCTACAATAAAGCCCCGCATTCAGCGGTGAAACGGATATTGAAGCAGAGGGAACGAGAAGTTGAGAATACGCCATGGGCCCACTTGAAAGGACTTCATCCTTCTGAATATATATACCAAAAGTAGAAAACAGAATTGCTAAAAAAGTATACAATGAATTACGTACAAACTAGATTAGATTCAATGGGGGGGTTCGCTCTTCAGTCTAGGCCACCACGACACCTAAGGTTCTATTGTGGCACCCCATAATTTGGAGTTCCCTCTCCGATCCTGTCCTTATCTGAACTTTGGAATCCCTCTCCTGTCCTTTATTTGAACCTCTAATCAGAGCACCCTCTCGAGTCCTGTCTGCTTTATTACTGCTAAGGAAGATAATGGGTACCTGGGCACTCGGATCACAGGGGCAATGAGGCGGCAGATCGCCTAGTCCAGGAGGGTGCCATGAAGACCCTCACCGGATCTGAACCGTTCTATGGCATTGCAAGGTGCCTCAGGAGTGCATCCATCAGAACATTGATGGACGACAGATCACGAGAATGGTGGGCTAGAACCCCAGGCCAAAGGCAGGCGAAAACGTTTGTTGATAGCTACTCGCCCAGGCTAACTGCAGAATTACTCCAACTAGGCCGGGATGCCATAAGGATAGCGGTTGGCCTACTCATCAGTAGACTTAATAAGCACATGCATCGTATGGGCTTGTCAATGGATAGCCTGTGTAGGTTCTGTCAGGAAGAAGTTGAAACAACACTGTACGTTCTGTGTTAGTGGCAGGGGCTCATATGGCTAAGGTTTCGTCTCTTTGGAGAGAAAAAGCTGACGCCTGCAAGCCTCACCCAATGGTCGAGACTATTAAGCCTAATAAATCAGACAGGACTCGAGAGGGTGCTCTGATCACAAATACTTACTTACTGGACAAGGTGCCACTATACAGTATCCAAATAGAATCAACAATACATGCAAATGTTAATTTGCTCTGACGATGGATGAAACCGGTCAGGAAAAACATAAATATGCATGCTACGACGGATAAAATACCAGATGTTATCCAGCATTGCGGATCCATCCACATATTCAATATGCAAATGTGGTAATCTAATTGTATCCAAACTTATGACCATTTAATTTTTTTTAATGTAAATTACTTCAAAATTCAATTAAACATAATATATCGACTTCAGGTAGACTTTGGCCGCCTACTAAAATGGATCTTTTTACGAACTATTTTTTACCAATTCCGAATGGAGGCCATCAATTGTACAGACTTGTAATTATCATATTTTTTCACTTCTTTCTTATTTATATTTTTTTCCATACTTATTTTATTTTGTTTGTTTCCTTTTCTACTTCTTCTTGAAAAACCCCATTCTGTTCAAAATCTATATGTTAAACTTCATATCGTTGTCAATGTTATATTACACGTAATATCTATGTAGTTGATAAATAAAAGCTTATACTAGAGGAATACCTCAATATGAAAAAAAGAATGTATCATGCAGAAATTTTCTTCAAATTGAACAATATATTTAGCTAACAGAAAACTTTATTACAAATGATTTAAAACATTTATTATCTATGACTAATCTATGAATAAGTGTGTGTCCATATATGTAAAAACAATATTTTATATATTAACTATGACAACACATTTACAAAACACTAAAATACTAAATTTAAATAATCATATATATATATATATAAACATAGTTCACCAATATCTTAATTTAACGGACAATGATTATTGTATGTTAATAATGTAGATAAATTTTAATTATGATTTTTATCTGTTTTTATGATTTAACTGTAATCAATGGTTAGTTGGTTCAAGGTACTAATCGCCTGAGGTTACTTGCATGACAATTGTTAATTATAAGAATATACTTTTACTATCATTCTTGGTTTAATTTATGGTTTGATGTTATTATTATTACCAGCAATGTATTCAATGGAAACATGTTGAAGATTTATTTCTTTATTCTCTCCACATGGTTTTCAAAAAAAAAAAAAAAAAAAAAAAATTGTTAAAAAATAAACTGAATTATCATGAAGTTATGCCCAAAGCTAATATTTATCACTTTCACCTTATCTAGAAGGCTGAAAAAAAAAATTCAAGGTCGATGAATATTATGACTCATATATAATAATAATAACCTAATATTTATGAGTAAATGTGCAAGAAACTCCGTTTCTATTTTAGTCCAAATATGAGGGGAATAGAACTAACTTAAAAGATTTTTTTTTTTTTTTAAATGAGGCGCGTCAACTTCTGAGTTGATTGGCGCCCGGAGCCTTCTCATTGCACTGCCAAACTTCTGAAGCACTTATAGTTTGAAGAGTAGACTAAGCTTTTATTTATGAAAAAATATCTAAGATATTTTCCTACTCCTTCATTGATTCTGCTAGGAGTAACTCGGCGGGTCTTTATTTCCTTAGAGTGTAAAGTTTAGGCAGACGTGATAGAAGGTACACCTCCTGTGACGTCTTAGGTGACTTATTGGCAGGTGTCTGTACGTCTATAGGTATACCTATAAGTGTACATGTTGTGAGACCACTACACCATGGTGATGATGGATGCAATGGTAATCATAAAGCAGTTGCCAACTAATCAAAAACTGCTTGTTAGAATCTGTTATATCTATGATTATACGATAAATAACTTATCGGCAAATTAGAAAATCCGGCATTGTATAGAATAGTTAGAAATTGTATACAATGCCTAACATCACTAGGCAAAGTATGAAATTTGAATCATTTAATAAATTGCCTAGGCATTGCGCAGAATGCCTGTGCTCTCTTGGTAAGGTGTAGAAGACGAAGAAAATGTTTAATCCTGCTACTGCATGTGAAACATGCACACTGATGTGTGCTGCTATGCCAAAACAGTTAGGTCATGGTTTGTATATGATATCTGATTATTAATATTACCATTGCAAAAGCCACAAATAGTAGCATTCCTTCTGTAAAATTTAGCTGCAATAACTCTATCTTCCAATGTGAGGCAATAGGAAATGTTTTCGAAATGAATATGTATTAGGCTATATTGTGCTAAAGTCTTTCTACACTTTCCCTACTTTCTATCTTCTATACTTTGTAAACATTGTATAGAATGCCTAGGCAATGTACGGAATTCCTAGCCCAAGTATGAAATAAAAATGATATTTCTTACTTTGCCTAACATAGCTAGGTAATGTATGAAAGCCTAGGCTTTGTATATATTACATGAGATTCGTATTTTGCAAGTAATATATATGTTACCGGCAAAGTATGAAATTCAGGTATTCTATAGATTGCCTAGCATTTCACATAATACCTAGCTTACTTTAGGCAAAGTAAGAAATATTCTTTTTATTTCATACCTGGGCTAGGCATTCTATAGAATGTCTACGTCGTCTTAGGCAAAGTACGGAAAGGCTTAAAAACTATATCTATTAATAGCCATATTTAATTATGCCCTGGTTATTGCTGCTAAATTTTACCGAAGGAAGACTTTTCACAAGTAGCTGGTAACGTTTATCTGTTAAAAATACACTATTCCTTGCTGTTGTATTTCTTCTATTCCGCAGTTCCTCCTCAAAACGGCATCGAAACACAGTTTTATCCATCATTAGTACTATAAACCACACGGGACAACCTGAACACATAACCTCACGAACTAGCTGTACAGGGAAGGTTACTTTGTCTGCTTCGCCGTAGGCATTCTATAGAATGCTAGGTAAATTAGAGAAGTGGGGTAAATTCTACACATTGTCTAACGTTTTTAAGTATTATATGAAATGCCTAGGCATTCTACATTCTGTAGCCCTGATTTCATACTTTACCGGGTAACATATATACCTTTGCTAATATATATTGTAAAAGTGTTAAGGATGTCTGTTTCACAACAAACTACTTTTATACTATTCATTTAACTTATTTACTACTGGAAATATGAAAAAAATTGTCCGAATTAAATGATAGTAATCAACAAATCGTTCATTTCTATAATATTCGTTCAGTTGGATAATAAGAGAACATTTGACATGTATATATGGTACATGAGTTGAGGATATTGAATAATCATTTTTAGACGTATGACCTTCATTTTGGCGCCTATAATACACGATGAATAAAGTTTACCAATTTAACCTAGTTTAGTTTTAGGTATTTATACTGGTCAAGACAAGCTTATAATAAAGCAAAGTAGTGGTTGTTACTAACATTATTAGATCATGATTGCGATTGTTTTAGATTATTTAGCCGTAATGTTTGGAAAATTCAAAAAAATATAGTTTAACATTTACAATAATAATTATTGTAAGTGTCAATTATTAACATTTGAAAAAAAAAACTACGTGACCCCCCCCCCCCCAACGACTTTCTCTTAATGCAGTTAATATAATTATAAAATGGACAAATTTAAAATTGGATTTGGAAATATTTTACTCAATTGCCTTGCAAGGATAAGAAATCTGTGCAGTTAGTAAACAAGTTTGAACAAAATCATTATATCCGTTTTGAGTATAACTTCAAAAATTTTATAAGCCTAGTCTATAAAATCGCACTTCCGGTTAACCAATTTTATTCAAACTTGGAATTCTAATAATATTTCTAACGTTCATCAATATTATATAGGTTTTAAAATCATACATTGAACTGAAGTGATATTTTAGAGGGAAGTATAACGGCTATGGTTCCTTCAGAATCACCAAAAAATCAGTTTTTCCCGGGCAAATCTTTCAAAAAGAACTGATAGATATTTAGGTGTATGAAGTTTATGAAGAAAATCGTTGAGTCGTTTTCGGGAAAAATTGAGAAAAACTACTAAAACTTTTCTGTAAAGTCACACTTCAGGTGGAAAGGTTAATGGATTTTGTCCGAAACCTTTATGTTTGATGCGACGGTTGATAGTACAATAACGGAATGCCTTTTTGAGATATTCTGTTCATACACACACATATTTGCTTAAAAAATATTTTTTTGTATTCGTAGACCTGGTGTAGTGGTTATGAGCATGGACTTGTAAGTGGGAGGTCCCCAGTTCGGGTCCCGTATATAACTGTTAAATTTTATATTTGTTTCAAAAATATTAATAATAAACTAGTCCTTCCGCCCTCGTCTACGACATCTTATTTGGTATTTGGACGTCAAGCCCACCGGAAAAAATAGGCATTACCTTTACTTTACTTTTTTGTTACCTCAAAAACATATATTTCTGTTGAAAACTCAATTTCCAAAAATTTCACACTATCACAATACTCTTACTAGTTAGGAGTAAAGAGAAAGTAATAATCTAGTTATTTTTATTTATTTTTTTTTTAACTAAATGCGGCAAAACTAGACTGCTCCAGGGAAGTGCATGTGCTCACGTTTAGCCCCACACACCACATTAAAAAAAAAAGGAAAAAAAAAAACTTTCGTTACAAATATGGACCACCAAACTGACGGGCACTACTATATCTTGTTAGAAGTACCGCACAGTTAGCGGCGCCAAACTTCTTCTATAGTGTTTTTGTTTACGTTTGTATATACATTTTTTTATGCATATTAGGTATGCCATATGTCGTTTAAATAACATTGAATCAAATAGGAAATATTGAAATAAATATTTGAGAATTTATTTAAAATATTATTTATAAATCCTGATAAAATATATAAATAACAAAATTAATTATAATCATTAGACTGCTATAGAACAAATGTTCAAAGCTTTACTTAACGAAGAGAACAACACGTACATAAAACATGTTTACAGTTACGTGAAAGTTACGAATAATTTTAAAAATTAAGAAATATTATAATAAAACGTAATATATTTTATTCATGTTTTATTATATGAAGAAGTTCTAAACAGAATGGTGAGAGAAAATCTTTTATAATAAACTTATTCTTTATTAATTCTACGTTTCTACATATCATTGTTGTTCTTCATCAGGAACTCTTTAGAGTAGAAGAGGCGTGTATAGTTTGAACTTGCTAAGTGAAGACTTCAGTTATTCATAATGTTCGATCCACTCTTCTACCCTTAACAGTTTCTAATGAAGGCATAAATCGTACCCGAAGCGTAGAGCTAATAAAGAATTTGTTTATCTCTGCCATTGCCTCTTAGAAACTCCTTTTTATAATTTAAGAACCTCCTCTCCCTGAGTAGGTTAAGATTGAGAACTTTGGTAGGTGTAGTAACTGGACACACACATGGGTAGCCGGCCCATTTGTATAAAATAGGGACGTCTTCTAGACCTATATGTCAGAATTGTGATGATGGTGTTAAGGAAAAGGTGTATCACTATTTATGTCAAGTGTCCCCGTTTCGCTGGTACTAGGTCGCATATATTTGGGAGGGTCTCACTCTCATGGAGGGAAAGCCTGGGAGGATTGGAGTTAAAGGATATCTTAGGATTCTGCAGACAGACTGGTAAACTACGGGGGGAGATTAATTAGTGGGATAAATTGGTGGGAAATCGGGGGAGATGTAAGCCATATTGGCTTAGATCTCAGGCATATAGGCACCCAGGCTAATAATAATAATAATAATTTAACGCCTGACGATTTAGAAACCAGTGTTTGCATAAACCAGAAATGATGTAATTAATTTATAACGACGATTATTTGTAAAAACTTAAATAAAACCCATAAATTAATTATGAAATTATATAATTTTTCAATGAGATTTTTTTACGGCAATGGCCAGTCTATTACGTTTCGGGTACCATTGGTGCCCTTCTTCAGGAGCTCTGTAAAAATTTATTGAAGAAAATACATTATTGTACAATTAAAGTAGTTATGAAAAGTTCATAGATTTATAAAAAAAAAAAGAAAGAAAAATTTAAATTAAAGAAATATTACAAGAAGAAATTATAAAACAGAAGTGACAGTAAATTAAATAAAATGAATGGGAGGTTCCTCCCATTTACCACTCGCTCACCTTCATTAGTCCTATTTCCAATAGAATCAATAACATTCTCAAAACTTTTATCCCCAACCTCCGAACACGCTTCTCTCCCACCAACAAACTAAATAAAATCTTCTCAAAAATTAAAGACCGCCATTGAAAAATCTAACAAAACACATACGGTATACAAACTTCAATGTATTACACCCAACTACAACGCTTGCTACATAGGTGAATCCAAACAGTTTTTTACAAAAAAGACTCAGACAACACGAACTAGACATTATTAACAAAAAAATTTGACAGCACTGCTCTCTCCAAACATGTTCTGACTTTCAATCATACCATCGATTTCAATAACCCTTCCATTTTAACCACTTACCCCAACCATTCAAAACGTCTTCTATCCGAATCCTTACAAATTCACCTTCATCCGAATTCTATCAATTTTAAAAAAGACAAAGAAATCATAACTTCAACTTACAATATTTTTCTAACCCTAAGAAAAGATACTCGTCAGTAATTTGTTCTTCCAAATTTGAAATTGCCGCGCTTACTACAAACATTTTTCTTATCCCTCCTACCCTTTAGCAGTTTTTTAAATTTTTAAAAAAATACTCTCTCTTCACTTCAGTCTCAACGTTCTCAACGTACAATCCTCTCCTACCCTAAAGGTATCTTTATCTGTCTTATTTTATCTTATTGTTAATATCATTTTATTTAATTTACTGTCACTTCTGTTTTATAATTTCTTCTGTTAATATTTCTTTATTTAAATTTTTCTTTCTTCTTTTTTTGTTATAAATTCATGAACTTTTCATAACTACTATAATTGTACAATAATGTAATTTCTCCAATAAATTTTTACAGAGCTCCTGAAGAAGGGCACCAATGGTACCCAAAACGTAAAAGACTGGCCGTCGCCGTACATAAATCTCATTGTAATTTTAAGGCCTGACGATTTGAATACTATATAATTTTTCTTGACGTCAAGGTAGATAATGTCAATATTTTAGGAATGATCTTTTGATATGTATTAGTATTACATGGCTCATTTTACACCTAACATTCTGAACACTAGAGAGCAATTAAAAAGTTTATCCTTACATGTTCACGTCGTCAATGTTCTTTTCTCTGACAGGTAACATCATCATTTAAGTACTCTAATTTATCTAAAAGTTATTATAAAAACTCACAGATACACCTTTGAACTAACATCTTTTGCACAGAGCGCATCGTCAAATTGATATATAATTTGAAGCCTGCACTGCAAAGTACTACGATTTCTTGCACTTGTACTGGAATAAGCATTCCTTGGAAGAAACATGCCAGAACACCATCAAGTTCTAATACCTCTATAATGCCCGCTTCACTAGACGGACGAATAGTCCATAAATTTAAGCACCAAGCTTCATCCTAGACTTTTTTTGTAACAGAATTTTTATTACTATAACAAGTAGTTATTCAATAGTTTCTAAATACTTGTAAACAATATCCCCACCTAAAATCAGGTCATTAGTAAAAAAGGGGCGTAATCTAATAAATAAAAATCTGGTTTGAAACACTCATACAACTTTCTCTTACTCCTGTTCTCAAAATTGTAATTGACAAAGGTTATAGTTTGTGTAGCAAATATAACGAAATTCGTCGTAAACTGAAAAAAGTGTTCAGTAAAAGCCACTTTTTTGGACTCGGGGGACCTCAAAACGGATATTTAAAATATATATAAATATATATATATATATTTCTTACTAGGAGTAAGAGAAAGTAAAAATTACTTCGAAAATACAACTTAAAACAATAACTGTTAATTTAAACAAAAACAATTCGATATAGTCGAATAGGTTTTACTATATTATTATAATCACAATAACTGTTAATTATCCAAAAAGCAATGTATATATTATAAATTTCTTTAATTATATGTTTCGTCAAAAATATATGCCATTTATTTTAACCAACACAACATAAAATAATACTTTAGAATTTATGCTTTTAACATTGTACCATATCGAAAGTATTTATTTACTTATTCAAATATACAAAATATACAGTTAAGTTGTAATTATTATCGCCAGCTGCAATCCTTGACTCATTTGTAAATAGTATGTTTTATAGTTTCTTTTATTTATTACAATTTTATTTTTCTACATATTTAGTAAAATTTATAATATATCTACAAATTTTGGAGAGTTTTCCATTGGAAATACCCGTCTGAGGTTCCCTGAGTACACAAAAAAGTGGTTTTTAGAAATCGATCTGTGCGGTCGGTATAACACAAAAACTGAAAAATGGCAGAAAGCTGAAATTTGGTATTTAATTATGCGACAATATGGTTTTGGTCGAAAATCGGTCGACCGGATGTATCAGTTTATTGAATGGGAACAGTTTTTTGCAATTCTCTCAAAAAATAAAAGATAAAGTATCATTAGCTTCTTGGGGTCTACGGGGGCAGGCCTAAAGTTAAAATTAAGGCCAGCCTAGGGAAGTACGCCACAGTCTTTCAGGCTGAAGTCGTGGCGTTACAACTCTGCGCTAAGTAGATTATAAGGCAAAGGATAGTGGGTAGAAGAGTGGCCATATACTCCGGCAGACAGGCAGCCCTGAAGACACTTTCCTCACACCAAATAGTCTCAAGACTGGTGTGGGAGTGCCTACTTGCCCTCACCGAGGTGGGTACTCGGAATAAACTGACACTCGCCTGGGTGCCGGGACATGCGGGGTTCCTGGGCAATGAGAGGGCGGATGCCCTAGCGAGGGAGGGTTCGCAGGATACCTTTATAGGCCCCGAACCCTTCTGCGGCTTGTCCAGGAGCCTCATTCAAACTTCTATCAGGGGTTGGGTAGAAGAACAGCGTCTGCGTTGGTGGGAGGGAACACCAGGACAGAGGCAGGCAAAGCTCTTTATCAAAAGACATTTGCCTAAATTTACCAGAGACCTACTGAGCCAGACCCGAAGGGATATAAGGTTAATTGTGGGTCTACTAACAGGGCATTGTAGGCTGAACAGACACATGCACCACCTACAACTTGCGGATAGTGCGGTATGCCGATTCTGCAAGGTAGAGGAGGAGACCCCGGCGCACATCCTTTGTGAGTGCGCCAGCCTGGCGAGGATTAGGTTTCTTCAATTGGGGACGAGCAATCCCGAAGCTGGAAGTTTCATGACAGAGCCGCTCTCAGCTTTGCTAGGATTGATTGGGAGGGCAAAGCTGGGGGCTGTTCTGTAACGTAAGGGGATCCACAATAGACCTCAACTTGTAGTATCTTTGAACTAATCATATAATGAACTACAATTTATTTTTTTTAATTTAAGGAGCGTCAACATCTGGGGTCAGTGGCGCCCGGAGATTTCTCAATGCCACCGGACAGTGTTCTCTCAATATAGTCAACACTGTTCATCACCGAACAGTGAGCTCTGTAGAGGCTCCTAGGAAGAAAAAATCTAAGCGGTAACACTGGACCCGAACCCGGGACCTCCGTGTGAGAGTCCAACACGCTACCACTGAGCTAATAATTCCTTCCTTACAAATTTGATACATTTTACCGGTCAAATTTATTTAAGGGATGTTCTAGGGGATAGGTGACGTTGGCTTTTCTCTAAAGTACCATTTCAATGTATTATACGATTCTATCATCTATATAATATTAATAAGAATTGCAATGTGTGGCCAACGTTCTGAGTTTAAAGAAAGTCGGTTTACCGAAAGTACGACTTTTATATTATATTTCGATTGCAACATATATACATTTTTAGTTATATGTGAAATGCTTA
>JAAEAF010007625.1:37375-72344 GCA_011037195.1 Triatoma infestans | reverse complement strand
TTCCGGTGAAAACTCGACATCGAAAATTTGACACGATTACCGTACTTCCTTTAACAAGCAGTTAGAGAAAGTAAAAAGAATTTCACAGTCGGAATTGAAGATAATATAGTGATTAACCGTTTAAGAAGAATAAAACTAGAGGCAATGGAAATGGATAGAAAAAAGAAGGGTAGCTACGATGTCCAGGCTGGAGAGCAAAAAGACGATGATGGCGCTGGAGATCTAATGAGGGCAAGAATTGAGAGAAAAGCTTTGAAATTGGTAGGGTCATGTTAAAAGGATGGGTGAATAGAGAAAGATGGCCGAAAGCTCTTCTGAAATTGTCATAGCCTTGAGGACAAGTATACAGGGTTAAGAGCAATATGTAGGGCGTTAGATATCTCTAATGATGAAAAATCTATCTCTCGAGAAGCAGGATTTGGTAGATCGGATGGGAAGGTGGGGTAGAACGAAAAACAGACTTCATAAAATGTAAGAGTACACTAAGTGGTCAGAGTAGAACTTCTAGATAGCTTTTATCTACATCTATATATAACTAATTAATATACCATAACTTGTACATTCATTTAAAGGACTATTAATGCGCAGAACTGATTTATAAATTAGGCTAACATTACAAAGAACCCTACTGTTTTATTACTTGCTTTAAAAAGTAATGAATGAACTCAGTTTTTACCAGACTAAAAGATTTTTTCTTTCTTTCTTTAAATATTTAAACCAATAAAATAAATCACCCTTCTAATTCTTATTGCTATCTAAGAATATAGTTAAAAAGCAATTTTCTAAATTTAATATTCTGCGTTTAGAAATTTTTCTATATTACTTTTATAATTTAAAATAATTGGCAGGTACACTAAGTATAGCGTATAATGTAAGGGTCAAAGTGTGGGCCTAAAATTAAGTGGGCTTTAACCTTCAGAAAAAAATATTCTTCCTGTACCTCGAGATTTTTTAGAGTGTTCAGGAATATGTTATTTCCTTCTTCCTTCGTTACTAACTTCAACTACAAAAACTACAAAAAAATCTGGTGTGAAACACTCTTATGTACTGTCGTTAATAAAAATTATTGATTGACAAATTCTCTTTGAACTTTGAAATTTCAACTTAATAGCCCTAAAATAAGTTTATTAATGTGTGGAAATATATATTCGTTACCACATAGAAGCAAGTAGAAACTGAATGTATTTACACTATAATCCAGAAGGACAGAATCAAAACATTACACAAACTCAAATAACAACAAATCTATTAATTAATTTTACTAGAAGAATGATTAAAAAAAAAGCAGTTAGCAAGTTTAAAACAAAATCGTTTGTCGTTTTCGAGTTATCATAATTGTTTTGAAAAATAAATAAATAAATTGATTCTGAAAAGTTGCATGTTTTGGAAGTTTAAACTTCTTACTTGATTTTTCATTTTTGTGTAATTTTTTTTGCATATACATAGTAACAATTCGCTTAAAAATGTTTCCATACTTGGAAAATCTCAAAAAAATGAGTCAGTGAAATATGAACCAGTAAAAACTCAAATCTGTAAATTTTACTGGCAATTTTACGTTCACTTAAAACCACAATATTACAAGTAAAAGTAATTATTATTTTGAAATTCTACACAAGTTAACAAGATAAAAGTTATAAATAAAGTAAATGGGCTGGAATAATATGTTAAAGAAAAAAGTAATGACAAAAACAAATAAAAATAGCAAATGACGTAATGACTGTTAATTGTGAATTACAAACATATGTCTAATAGGAATTGTTGTCATACTCACTCCTACGAACGTAATAAAGATAGTGATCAAAATTTTTTGTATTGTAGAGGGGGAGTCTTAATATAAAAAGTGTTTTTTTTTTTTTTTAACTTGAATATAAAACATGCTCCCTATAATTGGTCAGTAAACAACCATATCTTGCTTTATTGATAGTGGCGCTGGCATCGTCTATAGTATAATCCATCCAGTATGACTCATTTCCTTTGCTTGTCATTAAGCATGCAACGTCATTCAGTTTAAAATGCATGTCTATCTTCTGCTTTGTATAACAGTTATAAAGTCTCACTTAACTTGTCACGGTTAATGGTTATTTATCTTACTTTCTTTTTTCTTTAGTTCGTGACCTACCCCATTATTTCTACCAGCTACCTCGGGCATTATAATATAGACAAATGATTTAACATTGGGAAGAAACAGAAGAATAGGCTGAAAAAATAAAAATACAATACATAGTTAATAAACACTGATATGACTTTCTTTTACTAAAATTCTCACATTTTTTTATGGTCAAATTTTCTTAAAAGTACAGAATATTTAGTATCGTCACCTCCCACCAGAAGATGGAAACTATGTTTTATTTTTCTCTCTGCATTATATTTGCTAGATCCTTACGGTATTGTTTCCTCACTGTAAAGAAAAACCTGAGTTCACGGCTTTCCTAGAAATTTTCCCCCAAAAATTCAATTTTCCTAGAAAAAATTAGTTTAAATAAAAAAAAATGATAGGCCTGCATGAGCATAGATAGGATAAATATCTGAAATTTGAAGAAAGAAAAATTTAATTGACAGAGTTTTGTCCGAAATCTTCATGTTGCGGGAAGGAGTACCACTTTTGAAGATCCAATTTTAACTTTCTGGGTTTTCCATGTTTTTGCTGTTTTATTCATACATAAGGTCCAGTTTTTGAAAATATATTGTTATGTATGTTAAGGAATTTTCAAACCGGTGAGAAATTAATTATGAAAATTTGAGAAATCATAGTACATCCTCTTAAAAGAGAAAGTTATAATCAGATAAATTTAAATATATAAAAAATATTCTAATATTGTTTATAGAACTTGAATCTCACAAAATAAATGAGTTCGGAAATAATGCTCTCTTGGAAGGAATATCATTACTGTTACTGTCACAAAATCTAATTTAGTCAGAAATTATATTATACTAATTGAAAATCTTTTATTAAATTTGGTATTAATGAACTATTTGAGAACTTATTTAGATTTTATGTGGATAAGAAAACAAGGAATATATGGATAATTCTGGCGAAAAGTGTGTAAATATTAGCTTAGTGACTGAGGAAATCATTTATTTATTTTGAATAAAATTTATTTCTCAACGGTGGACCAGTAAGCAGTAAGCATTCGAATTTTGGCGGTTTGGATTATAATTATTGTAAAATAGTACCTTTCCTAGACAGGATCCTTAATTCATTTTAGATTATTTAATTCACTTGATGGTTCACAAATAAACTAACTACTCCAAAAAGAAAATCATATGGTTTTGAAATTTTTGTTTATAAACAAAAAGTTGGAAGTTATAATACAAAAAAATTATTTCATTAAAGGAAATGAGAAAAGCCACGTTAACTATAAGCAATATATATTTTATTTAATGACAATGAAATTTACCCCAATGAATTGCAAATATATTCAGAAATTTTCTTTAATTTATCTAATGCTAGTGCAAAACGTTATTTTAGCCCATTAAAACTAATTACATTACATCCGTTCAACCATGCTCACAGAACTATTAAAAGCACTTGCTATATTAAGTTTGGAGAAAGACATTGTTAAAGATTGTGATTCAGATGTATTCGTATTTATATATCTTCGTTGTTTTGTTCTGTAATAATTATTTTTATTAAAATAAGAAAATAAGTATACTTTTTATATAATGATAATGATAATAGATTTATTGGATAAATCCCAGGTGCTCCTAGTATATGTATTGTAATTAAGTTAGTTAATTTTATTAATCGATCTAGAAAACTCATTCGATTTTTATTAATTACTAGAACCTCTCTCTAATCTTATACTTCTGTCTGCACCTTTCTAAATAATGATTAATAAGTTTCCTTCACAAAAGAAATTCTTTCAATATATAAATAAATGATTTACTTGCAATCTGTACTATAAAATAACACATTTCTTTTGCAATTTTTTATTTTATTTGAATTTTTTTAAAATCCATTGTTTTTGTGTCTTCTTTTAAATATTATTTAAGCATTTGCTGGTAATTCAAAATAACACAGCCATGAAACTTATTCAAGATTAAACTGGTGCTACAACCTATCGGTAAAATTAAGAACTTGAAGCGGTCACCATGTTAAAGTCCTCCATATTATTTGTTTTGTTCATTATTATTTTTACTAATTTCTTGTTAAAGTAATTTTAAAATAGAGAAATGAAAATAGTAATAAATTTAAATATCTGGTGGCTCTTTAGTAAATATGCATATCTAAAGTAACAAATATCGTCTCTGCTTACCAGGAAGTGTTCACAGATAGTATTGTCTCAAATTGGTAACAAAAGATTGAATTTAACGATTTTTAATTAAATTCTTTTAAAAAAAAATACTATTTCATTATTTTGCTGGAATTCTCTTTACCGTATATCCTTAAATAACTGTAATAAAAAAAAAGATAACGTATTAATAATGGAATTCCTTTCACATCATGAAATTCAAAGTCGCTGATCCAAGTGGCCTGAAGCATTTGCTTAAAGTCATTAAAAGAATGGTTTACTTTAGAGTATAGATTACTCTGGAGAAGTACTCCTGAACAAAAAATACTCCTGAAAAAAGGAGATCAGTAAACAGTGAGTTATTATCCTTCTTGAAGAAATAAAATAATTGAAAACATTTTACTATCATTTTACATAATATCGTCTGATTTTATTAAAGCAAATTCTAAGCAAGTCTCTGAGATTTAGTCCAGCATTTATTGAGATCCATCTTTATTATTATTTTTTTTTACATCAATGCTACCATCGTAAAATAAAGAAAAAAAGAAACTTGAGATTTTTTTCTGATTTAATAATGAATGTATTTTTGAAACAATAAACATATATATTTACAATTATTTCTCCAATAGTACAAAGTATTTTTCTATTATAAAAGTAGGCTTGACAGAAATTGATATTAACAAAATATATTCCTTTTTTTTTGTAGAGTTTAATTAATATTGAACTATGTTTTCTATAATTTCAATATTTATACCCAATCAATTATAGTTTTTAATGCAACATTTAATATAATACATTTATATAATCTTAGACTACATCACATATAATGTTTATTTTATAATATCTACTATACTATCTGATAAAGAAAAACATCTCACTTTAATATATTAGCAGAAAAATATATCATAATAATCTAATATATCTAGCAGAAAAAAAATATCACTAAACTATCGATAAATAATCATAGATTCCATATAATTATGCATACAAATAACTGGTCCTCTGGGTATTTTTGTGTGTGTGTTAGTACTCAGGTGTTAACATTTATCTTTCCATTAATATATAAATAACAAATCGAAAACATGATTCATATATCACGCAAATTATTAACTATAGAAAGATTTGAAATTTGGTTATATTATTATACGAATAAAGATTTAATATTATTTGATTTCTATTATAATCAGTGGTGAGCTATGACAATTTTTTCAAGGGGCTTCCATCCTGGAACAATATAAAAACTGTACTTCAAACAAAGTTTTATTAATAGGCTAGTTGGTGTACAAATGATAATTTACTATAAAAGGGTTGAAAGGATTAATTCCAAATAAACTGTGCATATAATTTGAAAAGTACACAAGTAAACAATAAGTACAGGTGGCTAACAAATTTAACAAAGGGCTGGCCCGAACCTCTTAGAGCTTACCACTGAATATTATTAATTTGAAATAAGCTAGTTACACGTTAAATTAGGAAGTAAATTTCAAACACCCAAAATTACAAACATGGATATTTGGTTTACATTTTAGTATATAAGTTCAAAAATCTACGTAAATGTTTTCATTTAACTGTAAATAACATACGACAAATGTTTGGTTTTGAATAAGAAGTTATTAAATATATAATCTCCAGATTCAGTAATATGAAGATATTTTTAGTGATAAAAAATTGAAATTTGATTATTGTAATGAATAGTAGGAAATCGCTAAATGCTTTTATCCGCATGTATTTCATGATTTAAAATATATTATTTCAGTAAATGAATTTTTTTTTCACAGTGCATTCTTAGAACTGTAACGGCCGCGGATTCATACAAATTACATTATATCCATTTATTTACAGGTAACTGATGAATAATTTTTATTAATTAATGAGCAAAAGGAAAATAAAACTCAGATATTATTGAATTGGATCTGTAAACTCCCTAAAAAAGAATATATATTTTATGGAATACATTACAAAGTACGTATTTTATAATGAAAATTTGGTGTTTTTCTTAGCTTATTCTTTATGATAATTTATAGAATATATCTCTTGTATTTTTGTCTGTATTAGAATTTTGCAAAAGTCGGGAATAGACCCTCCCCTCTCTCTCAGTGCACTATACAGATCTTTTTTGTAACCTATAGCCATCACTTAAACCAATTTTCTGCTTAATACTTATTTCCGTTTTTGAAAAATGGAAGTAACAGAAAATGCATATTGTATATATTTGTTAATTAGGCACTTCGCTCCCGCGCCCCCCTTTTACCGCCCTAAGACCCAACCGATCTTATCTGGGGATCTCCACCCACCCCCACAGGCATCACTGAAACGCGTGAGAGAAATAAAAAAAACTCGTCAGTCCAATATGTACACACTTCGGTAACTGTTCTTTATAGATTTGATTTATTCCTACACAAGCTTTTAGTAAAACACAGAATTGCAAAATTACTTACTTGATGAGGGCACTTTGTTTTTACAAACTCCATAGTTTCACCTCACACACACTATTCAAATTTATTGTGAAAAAATGTCATCATTCCTATACGGATAGTAATAAAAATTAATAGATTTTATTGGTGAGTGAAGGGGCTGGGGTTGTAAACATGTTGCAGATCCCTTGCAGGTTATACGATACTGGGTCTACACCGACTTTGCCCTCACGGGAATCGTACGAATCTTGAATTCCCACACCAAAGGAGAGTGCGCCAGTGACTATACCAATGCTGAGGACGATATGATAATACAAAAAGATAAGTGTTGGGAGAGGGTCTATTCCCGACTTTAGCAAATGTTGACATTGAACTTTATGATCATATTAAGTTTTATTTTTTACGTAGCCAATCAATTCATGTTTTTAATGACTTAAAAAAAACTTCAAAATTAGTTTTTACTCAATACTTATTTTGTTTACAATATATTATTATCTTGATCATCATCTCAATTTAAAATGTAGATTTAAATTGGTTTATAGTCTGTCTGATACAAATACTTTCATATAAAAACACATCTGAAAGCATTCTTGACAGCTTTAATACTGTCGAAAAGTGCATTTAAAGGTTCATAAATGTGGACCCATTCATATCTCAATTTATACTAGCTGCAAAATATATAATTTCGTTGCTTTGCAGATAAACCTTCGTATTTTATAATATTATAATAAAACATTAGTACAATATCATTTAACATTCAAAACTAACTATCTAAAAATTTAACAGCAAACCATCCTCATTAAACAATCAGCTCTCACTGATATTAAAGAAGGAGGTTACTAATAAGACAAAGGTTATGTTATTATAAACACCGAACAAAATATAATAAAAAAATACATCAAATCAGCACATCAATTCAAATATTTAAGTTTTTTTTTTTAACACATATTTTCCTTATTTTATTTTTCTAACGTAATTTTATTTAAGTAACAATATATATCTTTAAATTCAACTAGAGGTATTATTACAAGATGGGATAGGAAAGAGAGGTGGTGAAAATTGAATATTCTAAAGTTTCCATTAAAACAGAAAATAGAAAAATTAAAGTTAACTATAATTAAAAAAAAAATGCTTTATTGAATATTTTTAAAAATAGTAATAATTCATTATGCAATTAGTAGAGACAATTCGGATAATATATTTGCATCTAATAATGAATTGTTTAAATATTACTTTTTTGTTTTATCCTATTTATTTGGTGTAATTAAAATTGACACGTTTATTATGTGTCTGTTTTTTATTTAATGTTAAACTAAAAGAAAAATTAGGCCTAATTAGTATTTAATATTAAGGGATTTTTAAGTATATAATTATGAATAATTTTGGTGAACACTGCAAATGAAAACCATCGATTAGGCTTGCATGATCGAGAAAAGAAATTAATTAACTTAATTTCTATAAAAAAAGATAAAAATCCATGAATAAAATGACTCAACTAAGATATTATACACTTTGAATTTCAATCGCTAAAAAACTGAGGTGTTTTTAAAGACTAACAGGCACAGCCAAAAAGGAGCTATACAGATAATTTCATTTTTGTTGCAATTTAATTTTTTTAAATGAAAAAAAAATCCTGTATGGATAAAACCATGGTCGCAGCCGTTGATGTCAGGAGGGGTCGAAATAGGCAACAGCCAAATAGGTCAAAAATAAAATGTATCATATATTTATAAAAGAATCAAAATTCCTTCAAAAGTTGAAGCATGTATCTCCATATTTTAAGTATTTTGGACCACATACGGAGCTTATTAGCAAGGGCGACTGATCAGCTGCACAAACTCTACTGTATACTATTCTAATTTGATTCGCTATAGAATGTTCCAATAATATTTATTTCAATTTGATTCCTTTGGACTTCAAGAACCCAAGAACCATCAACAATCATCAAAACAAAAGCAGCAATTACTGAACACTGTTGACTGATAAGCGTAAGAGCCCAAGTATTAAACAGAAATACTATCACCATGGGATCTGACAGGAAGCAGGAAGTTGTCTGTCAAAATTCCTCAATCGAAAGTACGACTTTACAACTTTTGGAGTTTTCAGTTTTTTTTTTTCAATTTTCTTGAAAATGGCTCCAATGATTTCGTTGGAGTGAAAACTGTAATAGAATCCGAAGAGAGGGATCCTATTACAAAAACTGAGGTACATTCATGTAGTTCTATGACTTTTCCAGGAAAAGTCATGTAAAGAGGCTTCGTTTTGGGGTAAGGCTGACGTTATGCTTTCCTTTAAACTGCTGTTTTAGTATGTTCTATATTATAATTAATTAGAATTAAATTTGGTGGGAAAATTCCGTGTTTGTAGAAAAATCAGTTGACTAGATGTGTGGACTTTAGTGGAAAAGTTTAACCACATTTATGCTATTTTCTCTCCATAAAGCCACCTGAAGTTTCAATGAACTTTGCAAACTAATTTTTTTTAATATAGAGGCATTTTCGTTTGAAGCTTTTTTCCGAGAAAATTCATTTAAGGGTGGTTTTTTGTGGGAGGGATGAGGAGATTAAGGTTTCCTCTAAAGTGCTCTTTTAGTTTTATTATACGATTCTATCATCATATATACATAGATCTATATAATATTAATTAGTTATTTATTCTCAGTTCTTTTGAGAGTAAATAATAAATAAATATATAAATACATAAATATACCATCAGGTTTCATTAAACGTAGTGTATATTCAGTTATACATAAATGATCACTTTTGAAAGTTCCTATATTGTTTTTTCTCGAAAAAATGTGAAATTACAGGGAATCTGAAGAAGCTACCCCCCCCCCCCAGTCGTTTCATTAAGCTTAGATGCTCCCACTACTATAATATTAAAGGCAACTAAAAATTTAGTAAACAAATGTTGTAGGGAAGGGATTAGCTCAGTGGTAACGTGCTGGACTAGTATCACGGAGATCCCGGGTTCGATTCACGCAGTGCTGCCCTTAGATTTTCTTTGTTCTAGGGCCTCTACAGCTCACTGTCCAGTGCACTGAGAACACTCCGGGGCGCCAATGACCACAAGATTTAAAAAAAAATAAAAAAAGAAAAAGTTGCAAGAAAATGTGTCAATTTAACTGTTTAAATTCCTCCAGTAAGAGAAACTCGGGTGAATATTTTATACCAGATTTTTTATTTATTTATTAGTAATTAACTTCCTGTATGGCACTTAATCTACTCCTCGTACATTAATTAACTACAGAGATCTGGTAAGAGAATTACACTAAACCATTTCTGTTTTAATGTCTTAGTCAGTACTGTCTAGTTCGTGTAATCCTTTAATGTAAATTAATTTATTACTCTGTGCAATAGTCATAGCAGAATTAAATTCCAAAGAATTTTTTTCATGGCCTGATCTCATACAAGATTTTTCTTTCTATAAAGAACAAAAATCTCAGATAAAAATAAAATTTATACAATTAACAGTTACAATTTTTCATCTTCTTTTAATCCTAATGTTTAAAATCAAATTATAATCACGTGAAATGACGAACTAATCTAGCCCACAATTTGCTATCATCGTTCAGTTGGGCCTTTGAATGTAATACGAAAAAAAGCAGGATCTTGACAATTCTGATCTGTCTCAGAACGTGCTGCTTCTGGTAAGGAATTGTGTGATTTACGATAGAAATCTAAATTTGTTTCTGTTGATGACATTATTACTGGCTGTCTGGGTAATAAATTTGGATAATTTGTTAATGGCGATCTAATTGGTACCTGATCTGGGAAATTATTATTCAAAGAATAGATTCTAGTTATATCCGGTGTTGTAAAGGAATTATGTAATAATCCAGTGCTTCCTCTATTTTGGCGCACATTATTTAATAGCTACACATTAATATAATATTCCTTTTGTGGGCCGCTAGAGTGCGGGCCCTGCCGCCGTCAGGCTTGCCAATCGTTTCTCTTCTTGCATTTCTCCCTGGCCAGATAGCATAGTGCCATGGTGATCAACACCGCTATGATGATGCTCATTATTATTGAACACCATATTATCTCTTCATTTATCCCGCTTAATGAACTTCCTGAAACAAAAAAAACAAAAAATAAATTAACGAATGATGTTAATTATTGATTCCAGCATTTTTTTTTGTTGTTTATTTTATTTACTGTTATTGATTTTAGCTGAAGTTTTTTTGGCTGTTTGTTATTTTGCACCCGAAGTGCTAGTTTTGAAGTCCCCTGTGGAGGTAATGAGAGTTTTTTGAAATTGTATGTCTGAGATGGGAACTATATTAACTCAAAAACGACAAGTTGTAGGTAGTTCAAACTTCTTATTCCGATTAGATAGCTATTTAGGGAACCGATAGGAAGATTTCGGCGATTACCGGAAATATCACTCTACTGAATGAATATTTCAGTTTTTACGGGGAGGGGGGATTTGAACTTTATCATTTTTATTTGACAAATTGCTCTGGAAAAATTAATTTTTAGATATATTTTGGGAGGGGGTTGCCAGAAGATCTTTTCCGTAAAAATATTATTTCAATATATTATACGGATCACCATAATAAGAGTAATTAAACGAATTGCTAAATCCGAGTTTGAAGCACACTTGTAAGTGTGCTACACTTGTAGCACAATAGCTTATGAGCGCCCAAGGTGTCACCTCTGAGCCACCAATCGCACGTCAACTACGTACTACCTACCTTGTAATCACAATGAACTGGCGAATGGGCGTCAACTTCGACAGCAAATCTCCCACCTAGAAGTTATCTCTAGCGGGGGAGAAATTGAAAAAAAAAACGAGCATCTGAGGGCATTAAAATCAGTCGAAGAAGAAATCAGTCGCCATCATACTATGAAGAGAACAGTCGAGATATCAGCTCTGACGACTTAAGCTTGAAAGGTTTATCAAGCTAGCCATATTAGCTAACCAATCAACTATTAGAACAAGCAAGAGTCACATCAGTCTTCCAGCAAACATTCACTCATCACTCGGTCACTCTACCCTCCATTCACTCTTCTCACTTCTCTAGTATCGTCAAATATAAATTATAAGTAATGCTTCATATGTTCTCATTTCACCATTCACCGTCAACATTCCAACTGCCATTGCAACACACAATTGGTTCGGGTTGATAACCGGAAGAATTTAATGAATTTTCCTAAGAAACCTATTTCAAATACAGCTTGTAAATGTAATTGATATATAAATCCAGTCAATAAAGTGCTATTTCTGGTTGTCTGGACCAAATTCTTATCGACATATCAGCATTAGAAATAAGCTGATTGACCTTTTCAATAATTCTTTCACTGATCAATATGACTTGTTAATTTTTACAGAAACTTGGCTGGACGAGAATTTTACTAATAGTGAAATTTTAAATTCCGAGTTTAATATTTATAGACAAGATAGAAACTTTTCTTTGGCTAATAAGACTAGAGGAGGAGGTGTGCTAGTGGCTGTTAGTTCATGCTGCATTTATTTCGAATACCCACGTTAATAACGAACCTTTTGAACAATTGTGGGTCTTTGTTAGACTTGGCGTGAGCAGTCTTATATTTCTTTTCTATCGACTGCGGAGACACTTATTGACTCATACTCTAATGCTTCTGTTCATATTTATGGTGATTTCAATCTTAGAGGTTATAGGGATTTTGTGCTGAGTGGAGATGTCTCGCAGCCGAATATTAATAATTTGAGAGCTTTTTCTGATGGCTGCAATTTGTTGGGTTTGATCAGTGTAATGATGAACTCAATTGTGATGGTGTTCTTTTGGACTTAGTACTGTCTTCAGTGCTCATCACTGTTTCTACAGTTGCCGATTCTCTTCTGCCTGTGGATGTGTATCATCCTCCTTTATTAACTGACATTCGATATGAATCTAGTATTATCCACTTAAAGAGGGAATCCTATTTTAACTTTAATAAGGCCAACTACACTGATGTAAATGATTTATTTTTGTCTGTGAAATGGGACAAAGTTTTGAAGTCTGATGATGTTAATACTAATTTAGGGATCTTCTACAAACTTCTTAATGGAGTTAAATTGCGATACATACCTAATTATACTCTAGCATTGCTATCCTGTGTGGTTCTCTAAAGAAATAATTCAGCTTTTAAGGAAGAAGAGAAAATCACATAACAGGTATAAGAAATCTCAGACTACTTTTGTTTATGCTGTCTTCTCGATATCAGAGCTGAGTGTAAGATTAAAATCAAGAAAGCCTACAATTCCTTCTGCAAACGATCTGGCCATTTACTTCAAGTTAATTGCAAGGCCTTTTGGAAATTTATTAAAAGTAAGAAGAAAGGAGTTCCTCTACCATCCGTCCTTGCTTTTGAGCGTTCTCCGATAGACAACCAGAGATGCTGTCTGACAATTTTGCTGATTTCTTTCAGTCAGTATTTACAAAAAATGCTCACATAAGTTGCAATGAACCTCAATTCTTTACGTCTACCTCTACGCTTTCCTGCATTCAAGTTTCTGAAACAGAAGTTTTTGAGAAGATTGTAGCATTGAAACTTACTTCTAGTCCTGGACCTGATGGTTTTCCTGCAAAATTTTTGTTTGAGTATACAAACCCGTTTTATCAGGACTTTTAACAAAAGGTTATCCAGCGGTGCTACTCATTTCTGCGCTCTAGAGTCTAGAAGACGTAATGCTGGTCTTCTATTCTTAAAGAAGCTCTTGAATGGTGAAATTGATTGCATGGCGCTACTTGCTGCCATTCCTTTTCATGTACCACCTCGCTGCTTGCGCAGTACTTCGCATTTCGTGGTCCCTGTCGTTAAGACTAATGCGCTGTTCAACGCTAACATCATCCGTAGAATATGCAGGTCATGGAATAAGTATATTCCTAGTGATGTGGATTTCCAAATGGCGTCTGGACTTTTCAAGAAACATTTTTTCACTACTACTGTAAAATGTGCATGTATTACTTTACTATTATTATAATTATGTATCACTTGTAAGGACTTCAACCATAAGGCTTATGCCGTTTGTTGATAAAAACAATAAAATAAATAAATAAATAAATATTCCTTGCTGCACCTAAATTAAATCTAATTACGTTTAAAAAAACATCTGATGTGAAACACTCACATGACTTTCTCTAATTCTTGTTAATATAATACGATAATTATATTAAATATATAAAATATATGTAAATATATAAAATGGTAATTATATAGTAATATATAAAATGATAATTTTTCTTTAAACTTGAATTTTGCTCACTTGTCCTAACGTAAATATTAATTCCCGCCTTGTGACCACCATTACTTTTAGCAGGTAACGGTTCGTTTAGTGCTGTGATTGTTGCTCTCGAATCTAGCAAGAAAAGCGCTTTTCCAGGATTGGCGTATTTTCCTGGATGTCCAATGTCTCTTCCAATGTCCAGTCTATCGCAGCAACCTCTTCGTCAAAATTACTGCAGTGGCTACCCAGTGCTTCTGAGTGGGATGAATCTTCCTAACCTCCGAAGCCAACATTTAAGATTCCATGATCAACTGCTGTAGCCGATCCTTCCGTGTAGATGTACAGCCATTCTGATTGTGCATGGAGGGAGCACAGCACCTCTATTGTCAGCATCCTAAGTTTCGCCCAAGTCTGTTTTGCTTCTTTTATCTTTTTTTACAACTTTTTACAAAGTCAGCTTAGAATAGGGACAGAAGATACTTCCACGAAGCATTGGAAAGTAGGGAACAGCTCTCGATCAGTGGCCACCATACCATACCGTTCACAAAAATCTTTGGCTTCAGCCAACATTGTCTTCCACGTTTTCAAACGCAGATTAGCGTTTTTAATGAAGAGATATTTCCTTTTTGTTAAAATTACGTCTTTCAAGAAGGCAAACTAAAAAAGGGATTTAAACGCAAGGTTCGTTCTTTTTTCATGGTCAGAAGGAAGTAAATTTTTGGGAAACTTTGAAAAAAAAAGAAGATCTTCCCCAGTGAATTTATTATTATCTAGTTACTTTCTGGTTTCAAAGGAACTTTCAACGTAACAAGTGCGCTTGTTTGAGAATGTTAAGGGAATTGGAATAAGTACATCACAAGTTTATAAGTTTACAATAAACTATATATAACTCCATCCTGCATAGTTAGTGAAAGCTCAAGAACACTCCCCACAACTTTGGGTCAGCAACATATATACATATATATATATATAAGACTTCCTCTATAATATTTTACAAATTATTTCTCTTAGAATATTAGACAGTTCTTATTGCCTCGTGAATTTGCTGCAATTGAAGAATGGTTTTCGTTTTTTATGAAATGTCATAATTTTGTTCATTTTCTTTTAATGTTAAAAGAGAAATCTAATTTCTTTCAAACCAATAGTCTATAGTTGATAAGGTAGGTGTGAGTGAAAGAGAGGAGTTCGAGAATATGTACAAAATATCTCAAATTCGAAACTCTCAGAAACTCATATTCGGATATTGCTTGCGAAAATTGGCATTATGAAAGATTCGGTCAAAATCTATTCGGTCCAATAGAAACTTTATTGAATTTATTTATTTATTTTTTCGCTATTTTCTTGAAATAAAACACGAGCAACTAAAATTTTTTTCGAAATTTTAGAAATTAAAATGCGATAGACTGGACATATTGCTTTTAAGGGGTTCTGGGAGATTGTGTTGCAAATTCTTGTAACTGCCACTGCAGTGTATTATAATATCATGGTATAAAATTATCGATTTAATGAAAATCAATTAATAGAAAACTTGTATGATTTTACAGAATGAATTCCGGTTTATTTATTTTTTTAAAATTTATTTTATAGTGTTCTCAGGAATCTGTGACGTTCAAATGATACTAGAGTTTGATCTAAACGCTGCCTTCTGATGTTGTCCTAAGTTGTTTTTCCTTATAATATATTATTCATAAATTGAAATAATTTAAAATGGGCTATTATGCACGAAAATTTCTAGATAAAGTAGATCGCGCTAATATTTGTTATGCGCTATTACTTTCACCTAAAAAACATAAAAATAAATAATGAACACAACTACAATAGGCCTAAAAGTAATTACAGTGCCCCTATATAGGTTATTATGGAGATCAAGACAAATGTATGCAGTAGATGTAGTGGTTGGCAGGATTAAGTGGTAAATTTATTGTTGGCAGATGAGGATTTATAATAACAATGCTTGTATTTCTCACTAATAGTTTGGGAACCATGTTTTGGACAGCTTACAATGTCCTCCATGTTTTGCACTGCCAGGATGACTCCTAGGCTAGCTAATGAGGGGTCTGTTAGTTTATCTCCTTATATGAATTATGTTTCTCAAGAATTTAGTATTGTCCAGTTAATATAATTATCCAATTATTTTAGAAAAGGTAATAAAGGTATATTGCCCCAACGATGTAAATACTCATTCCAAAAAAAAACAAAAAATATAATATTTTTTAAAAGAATACACCAACAGAAACAAAAAAGTAAATTATGAATAAAACATTGTTAAACAGTCGCCTCTCATTTTTCACTGCTGTATGAATATTTAGTACTTACTTTTGGGGGAGTTTATGGTTAAAACCGTATTTAAATCACTGTATTTGTAATGGAATAAAAAAAACAGTGCTTTGTTAAGGAAATTCGCCACTATGAGCGCTAGAGTCTTCATGCTGACGATAACAGTCACATAAGCGCTACGATCGTCTCCAACAAGTTTTTAGCCCTCTCTATCCATGTCATCCTGTAAGCTGTAAGGTATGAAGAAACTTTATGGGATACAACTTTGAAGAAACAAAGCTTGAAGAAGCAAAGGGGGGGGTCACTGATCTGGTCCTAGAATGATTGATGAGGATATTTTACTTTCTATTGAGGATTTAATCAGTAATTTATTTAAAGATAACAGTCCTTTTTTTTTGTTTTTTGCACAATTAGTAAATTGTTTACTGTAATCTCTTAAGTTATCTCATAGCTAGTTGATCGTTATGCCATAATTTATTAATATACTAATGGCTTCTAGAAAATGATCGAACAAATTACACAAGATTAATTTCCTTATCAATATCATCCTTACAATTTGTAGGATATTAGATTATTCTATTGTGGTTCCATCGAGGTCTTTATGAGTACAACATGGAGCCTAAATTACCTTCCGTGAGACCCAAATGACTCTCTCATTTGGCCAAATGAATCTAGAATTCATAATGAAGCCAAGGATGCAATTTCAATGTAATTGTAGACGTACGCAATTAAATTAGTTTAGTGTACTGCTAAATTAACTTTTGTAAACAATATCTGTAGTTCTGGTTTGGCCGACCAATAAAAAAAAAAAAAGAATCAAATTATTATTACTATTTCTTTTTTTATATAAGTAATAAATATTGTATATGAAATGAAAGAAATAATATGAATGGAAATGAAAAGATTGATTTACTGACCATCTCTTACGGATGAATAAATCCCTACTTTTCCAGCTACTCGACCGCCAACAGGCATCTTTTTGATCTGGAAAAAAGAAAGAAAAAAAATAAAATGAAATTCATTGGATTAGTTGTGAAACAGTATTATTTTTAATATTGTTGAACAAAAAAAAGAACAAAGTAATGGCCATGTTTCAAATTTAATTCATCTCAATGTTTACCTTATTTTTTATCTTTTTGTGGGATAATTTAAATTGAGAAAATCTGGCGTGAACTCGTTCAAGCGACTCGGAACTGAAGACGTTTACAAGAGGAAAGCTAAAAAGTCTCAGAGCTTCCAGATTCTCCAAGAAAAATTAATTTCCCCAGAAATATGTTTCAAACAGTAGTGACTAGAACAGAATACTCAGAATAGTACGTAATTTGAGGAAAATCGATATTTTTGAAGAAAAAATACAAAAAACTAAAAAAAAAAAAAAAATCAGTATAGCCCCACATTTGGATGATAGATTTTGACTCCGAAAACTGACTGGCAGTAACACGGTGTAGAAAGGAGTTGGAACTCAAAACATATATACGTATTTCCGGTGAACTATTAATATATCAAAACATTATACATTTATATGTGAACTCTTTTTATCCATTTTGTATCTAGTGTGAGGCAAAACTGGAGTACTGTCAACGCCTTTTCATCTGTTTATTTATTGCATCATATCGAATATAACGTTTGCATAAATTATTATTTTGTAAGCGCTAGGTGTCGACAGAAGGCCAGACACTGTTAGCACATTGTTAGAATACACTTACGGGCCTTTACAAAACCAATTGCTAAATTATAATTTTACATTCAATGGTTTCCATTGCCGACATTTCCCCCGATTTAATAAAAGATAAACTTCTTTTGACAAAAAGGTTCTTTTATTTGATGACATTTATTTTATTAGTTTAATAGTAAATCTTTATTTATTCATTTTTGATGATGAATTCATTGATAACTATAAAAATGAAAAATTAATAATAATACTGAATGGCATAAATGGCAATTATATTATAACCCCTTTATATTCAAGGGGACGAATATAACATACGCCCGATCTACTAAGTGTAAACAAAAGGCAGAGTAGTCTAAAATTAATCTACGATCTAGATAGAGTGACAGTGGTACCACACGCTTGAGATAGCGTTACCAGAGAGCACTCTCATTATATTTCACTAACTAAATAAAGCTGTCACTAACTAAAAACAACTAAATTTGATAAGCTGAGAAAATACAAACATGAATTTTCAAATTTTTTGTTTTGTTTGCTCCAGCATTGTCAATACGATTATAACTAGATCAGAATAGAATTAGTTGCGAAATAAATACACTCTCTATATTGATTTGTAGTTAGATTTATCCTAGAGCCGCTCTACGATAACCTAGCTAGGGGCGAATATTTGTTACAATGTAGACACGCGCTGCTACATTTATCTCGCAAGATCAATTAATGTTTAGGCAAATTTTTTCTCTATACTGTACAAAGCTACTTTTCAATCTAAGGAAGTTGTCGTTTAAACGACTACTTAAAATACAAAGATGTCACCTTGGTTTTTGCCTATTCACAAATAAAATACATAAAAGTATTCCGACATAATATAAATATATAGTTAGATTTACTGTGATAGGTGAAAAACATCGTGATGGGAAGAAAATTCTGTAAAATCCGCAAAAATCCGGTTGATGGATTTTGCCCGAAACCTTTGTGTCAGATGTGGTTCTATTAGTATATAGGTATATGGATACCAAGTTTTAGCATCATGAGATATAAAAACACACACACACACAACATATATATATATATATATAGTGTGAGAGAAAGAGAGATAAAGGAAGGAGAGGGAGTCACAGAGACCATTCGGTAAAAGCATTATTTTTCATACACAGGGGACCTCAAAACATATTTCCGATGAAAACTCAAATTCGAAACATGATTGCAATACTTTCTCTTCTTACAAGGCGTAAGAGATGGTAAAAACAAAATTAAAAGATTGATTTTTGTTTTAGTGGAAAATGTCCCATTAATAAATAACATTGCGGGTAAAACCTCTAAATTGGGCATAGAATGTTATTTAATTTACTGTTGGCTCCCAAGGTTAAGAGAGGTGTAGTAGAAGAAGTAGTATTAATAGGAGAAGAAATCTGAGGTTCTAATTGGTAGCGTTGAATGAGGGATGGCTGGAAGGAAACTGGATGAAGTTGTACACTGTTGTTAGTGTACCTTGGACTAGACCAATGTGCCGCCTCTACATACTTCCACACAACCTTCACAGTAGATTACATCCTGGAGCTACTCCTGGCACTTCCTCTCCTCGCACACACACACACACACACACACACATGATAGTAAGGTTACTGTTACAAGAAGTTTCTTTCCATCACAGCCATCCTGTTCACTAACACTATCTGCTAACGTTCTGCCTTTAATTATTTTAGAGCTTTTTTTTTTTTTTAAAAAAAAGTTCCTATCCTGACAGGTCCCTTAATTAACAGACAAACAATGAATGTTTATCCCAAACTATCGCAAAAAAACTATCCTGATTAATTCTCCCTTTTTTTTTTTTTTAAATAACTTTCTAACAGAACTAGTGATTTCCTTTCTGCAAAAGTTAACCGGAAGAATAATTTTCTTAGTGAATTTTGCTTTACTTTTCTCTCTTAATGTTGTAAAAGAAGGTGCTATGTACTATTTCAATTTATTACACAATTATGTCATCTAAATAACATTAAATAGAATTAAATATATTGCCAATATTTCGGGGTTGAAGAAAATTGGTTAACTTCGAAAATGCGTTTTGTACTTTGAAATAGAACAGTTTTTTCAGTTTGCCAGTTTTCGCGGTTTCTCCAAAGAAAAAAAAACACCAATGGAATTCATTAAATTTGACATACTATCTCTAAATATCACTTTTGTTTTGTGAACGTCACTTAAGGAAGTTTTTGAAAGAAGTAGGTGGAAGGTTAATAATTTTAGCGCCTCCTATTGATATAAAATTGAAGACAAACATTAAATAAAAATTATAAGATTGAAAAAGAAATTGTCAATTACAATATTGTAATATTGTAAATTGTAGTAAGAGAAAATTGTGTGAGTGTTTCACACCAGATTTTTTTTTTTTATATATTGTACAAAACTATACATGATTTCGAAATAAACAAAAAAAAGTGATAAATTGTAGGTTGCAACTCGATAATTCGAGGCAAACAATTCTTGCTAAATTTTATCGAATTCATTTCAACGATTCAGTCGATTATTACTATTTCAGGCAATCTGAATAATGCCATTTTAACTTTAATTACATCAATTAAACAATATTAATCAAACGATGGTGCAATATAAATATGCCTTATTGGAGAATTTAATGAAAAACAAATATTGAACCAATTATAGACTAAATTAAATACAGCTCATTGTGGAATACATACCTTCTAAACAAGAAGCAATTATATCTCTCCTAGCAACCATATAATGAAATTAACTCAAGTTTTCAGTATGCGCATAATAGAAATATTTCAATAAATTATAATATAATTATTAAAAGCTATGTAAAGAGGAAAATGGAATTCCTAATATTTCACATATTTTATATACTCGGCAAAATAATAACTTAAAAAATATATTTATTTTAAAAAATAGAATTATTAAAGGAGATAATTAAAAACAACTTAATTATAACTTCATATATTAAAATTTAATTCAATTGAGTATAGAGTAATAGACAGACTGATATAGCGAGCAGAAATCAATAAATATTTTACCCCTTTGTTTTTCTATCGTTTATCATAATTGTGTTCATGAACTGAAAAAATGGCGGATGGATTCAAGGAAATTTTGCAGAAGTTAGACGAAATGTCTGATCTGCAAATTCAAATACAAAATTTAGATTTAAAGGTAACTAATTTTCAGATTCAAGTTAACTCATTTGTGTATAGAATTGAAAAAACTGAATCTGAGTAAAATGAAATAAATGATGAAATCAAGTTAGTGAAAAGGTGCATTATCTGGTGTGCAGAATGATAACAGAGTTAATAACCTAATACTCTACAACTTGCCTGAATGTGATAATATAAACTTTTATGAATTAGAGAAGAAAGTAGTGAATTTTTTGCAGGTTGCTTTAAAAGTTGAGGTTACCTTGAATGACATAAATTATATCAGAAAATTAGGACGAAAAGACTTAATATCTAGGCCTCTACTGATTCAATTTGTATCATTACGTAAAAAATTGGAGTTTTTAAAATCAGCCAAAAATCTAAAGGGTAGTAATATGAGTATGGCTAGGACAACTCGTATGAGATAAGACGATAAGAAAATCCCTACTCCCCTATTTGCATAAGGCAAGTAGTATACAGTGCAGGGCGTTCCTGAAGTATGATAAATTGATAATTAATAATGCAATGTATACATTACAGCAAACTGAAACAATTAGATCAAGAAGACAAGTGGTCTAAGGTATCCACGGGGGCCTCTGTACCTTCAGAAGAAATTGATAAAGATCTCCAAACAAAGTTCGATCAAGAAAAGGCTAAGGTGTTAAGGTCGCGTACTAGAGGAGATAAGAAACATATGGGGAGCGGAAGTGATCGGATGCTGAACTGGCTTCGTCAAGAGGTAGCAGGAGTTTGAAAAAGAGGAAAGAGAATAGTGCGGTATCGCTGAGTTAGCAATTAAATTTGGGTTTGAATGTAGGCAATGGGACTTCGGCACTGACAATCGCTATATTAGATTCTCCTGGGTGTACTTCATATGGTGCTACTGCCAGCTGAAATATCGTGAATGGAAGATATCCGAATATGAGGGATTTTGAAGATCATTACCATCACTTGCAGAATCAGTAAAAGGTGAAAATAATAATTTCAATTTGTTGCAAATAATATTGCCGGTTTTAAAAATAAAGTAGATAACATTGAATTTCTGAACTATGTGAGCTCATTTGAAATCTTTTTGCTGTTTGAAACGTTTTAGTCTGAGAATGATTTAGACTTAATTACAAAATGTTTTCCAGAATTTGATATTTATTTTATACCTGCTGAAAAAACAAAAAAATGGGTAGGGCGAGAGGTGGAAATGGGTATGGAATTAAAAATCTTAAATTATAACGAAAGCAGCTCAGTTTGTTATGATATCTGGTGTCCATCTAATTCGGCTAAATGTACTTAATAAAATGATACACATTCTGCCAATATCATAACTGTAACAGCTGGAATCAGGATTTTGAGAAGTTGTATACATTTATTTACGAGTTTCAGCACTTTTCTTTTGTATTAATAGGCGATTTTAACGCAAGAATTGGGAAGTCACAAAATTTATCTTCGAAAATATTTTTAGATGGAAGGGATGTTACATTTACCAAAAGAGATACAAAAGATTCAGTGATAAATGTTAACGGGCATAGATTGTTAGAATTATTTCACGACTTTGATTTGTTGGTGTTAAATGGCAGAACCTTAAATAATAAGGGCGAATTTACCTATATTAGTACAGTAGGGTGTTCTGTTATTGACCTTTGCTCTATTTCAACGGATATTGCTTCGGTAGTAAATAGTTTTAAGGTTGACTCCCACGTATACTCGGATCACCTGCCTGTTATTGTATCTTGTAAATTTGCGAAGCGTTTGTAAGGTGTGAGAATGTCCTTCCATTACTTCCAAAATTTAATTGGAAAATTCAAAATAAAGAGAGTTATCAAAAGAAGTTACGGAGAAATACTGAAATTTGTAAAACTAATTTTAATGTTTTTAAGTTAGGTCACATTTATGATTTAATAAGGGATTCCGCCGTTATGGAAAAATTAACTAATGTAGGGAACTGTAAGATGCGGAAAAATCAAAAATGTTATGATAACGAGTGTAAAAAATTGCGAAATTTATGCTTTAAACATCTAAAAATATTCAGAAAAACAAATAGAGAAGAAAGTAAAGCCTTATTTAAAAATATAATAATGATTATAAAGAGATTTGCGTAAGGAAAAAAAGAGCTTATTATGTGAACTTAGCAAATCAATTTAAATTTATTAATGATGCTAAAAATACAGGAAATCTTAACAAGTTGTCTGAGGACAACCGGATTTGGCATATAAATGTAATTTTTTTAAAATTAATTCTAAGTCGAAGGTAACTCTCTAACTCACCTAATGTGCCTACAGTCCTGTAGATTGTATTGTACTGAGAGTTGAGAGCACGATTTATATCCAATGACAAACAATGATTTCTCATTCTCAGTACCAAGTCCTATAGGCTAGTCTGAACAGTGCGCAAATCCTGTTCCAACCAGAAATTATCAGCACCGACCATTATTAATAGCGACCTCAATTGTAAACCCCAGTTGTAATCAATTGACACCCTTTCCCTTCTGACCATATTCAAAAAACAGATCCTAGGCAATCTAGAATCGGGCATTGCAATTATCATCAGAGACATTTTCCGTGGTAGCCTGCTTCATTTTGTGGTCATCAACGCTCTCGGGCGTTCGCCCATCTTCAGGATGCTTATTTCAGACAGTGTGACAACACAGACTTGCACAGAGCAGACTTAGTTTCTAATCACCACAACAAATTTGCAATAATTTCACCCACCACTTAAGCATAGCCCTGAACAGCGGCACTTTCAACCATTCTCATCCAGTTTCCAATCGAACCAAATAATGAGGACTGTTAATAGGCAAAGACAATACGCTCTTCAAGAAACGCGTTTGAACCGCTTCAACCCGTTCAGTATAAAGACAAGCCCAAAACTCGGCACCGTACAGGGAAGTTGCTCGCACAATTGCTTTGTACATGGACATTATAGCGTCCCAACTATCTGCACGAGATCGCAACAGAATAGCACGGACCCTATTTGTGCTATGTTCGCTTTTCTTTCGGAATGGGATGTGCATGCAAAAACTTCCCTGATGATCTAAATTTGACACCCAAATACATAAATTATTGGTCATGTCTGTTGGCTATTCCCTACAACAATTGGCGCTGTTTTGGGATCCTGCCTTTCCCATGAAATATAACAACTTTTGTCTTTTCTGTATTGACAGAAAGACCAGTAGATTTCACAATAAGCATTGAGAATTCTCAATTTTTGTGCGCATCCAACCAGACTCTGCCAGTACCATTATGTCGTCGGCAACAGCAGTATTAGGAGGTCGCAAGTCCTATATTACAGAATTACATATAACATTAATGTTCTTAAAAAATACTGTCAAAATTGGAACCTTAAAATTAACTTAGCAAAATCCAAAATAATGGTGTGCAGAAATGATGGTAAACTGTCTAAGAGAGAAAAATGTTTTTTTGGCGCTGCGATAACAGAAACTTGCACAGAGTAAAATCAGTTCACACGTTATTTACCAGAGTATATAAACTGATTTTGCTCTGGGTGTCTGTGTTATCGCACAGTTTTTTTCAAGACATCCTGATGATGGGTGAACGCCCGAAACCGGTCGATAACCACAAATTGATGCAGGCTATCAGGAAAATATCTCTGATTAGTTACTTTCTCTTACTCCTAGTAAAAGGAAGTATTGCGCATGTGTCAAATTTTCGAAATTCAGTTTTCACCGGAAATACAAGTTTTGGTGACACCTGTGGACTGAGAAAATTGTTTTTAGCGATTGGTCTGTATTTGTGTCCATGTATATCGACAAAATATTTCAAAAACGTAAAATTGCAGGATGCACAAACTTGGTATTGTTTAACTACCGTTTCCACACGGAAGTTTCAGACAAGATCTATCAACCGGAATTATTGCGAATATCTTAATTTTTTTTTTTGGTTTTTCGCAATTTTCTCTAAAACGGCTGCAACGATTTTCTTTAAACTTTATAGACACATAAATCCCTATCACTTTTATTTGTAACATTTTTCCAAGAAAACTGATTCTTTGGGTGCTTTCTGGGGGGGGGGAATTGTAATGTTAAACTTTTCTGTAAAATACCACGTCAATATAATGTATAGTTTTATTACTTACATAATATTCATCTGAAACAGCTAAAATTCCAAACTTGAAGGAAATCGCTTTACCGGAAGTGTCACGTTACAGAATAAATTTTTGAGTATTTTTTGGGGGAATTTTCTCGAAAACGACCACAGCGATTTGCTGGCTTGTATGCTAACTGGGTAGATACATATATCTACATAGGTACCTGCCTGGTAGGTACTTGTTCCCCCACCATCACCTTTACATTCATGTTATGATAGACGAGTAAAATTTAAAGTTTGAAGAAAGTTTACCATTTTATATTTATAATGAACTGTTTGGCAGCAGTTAGAGAAAGTCGTGTGCGTGTTGCACATCGGATTTTTACTTTCTTTTTTTTTTTTGAATGATACGTTGGTTGCCGTCAGGTCTGCTTATACAATGCTAACTATAAAACTGACATACTTGATTGGCTAGTTTTTAATCCATTTCCAAGTGAAGGGCGTAAAAAGCGCTAAAAATTCAATAATTTAACATACATATTGTAACGCAGCCAGTGGTGCCATCTAGGAGAGGAAGTAGGAACCTCAAGTTCTCTTAGTGGCCGCAAGAAGCGCTGGCGACGCGCTCTAATTCTCTCTGGAAGGATTGAGAAGATTCACCATCGGTATAAATAGTTGGACCGCAGAGATTTGAGAGCGTTTTCCAGTTTACAAACGAAGTGTACGTTTGTGGAAAGTGTATAGAAAGAGGACAAAGTGAACTTTTGTGGTTTAAACTGTGAAGTAATTATTATTAGGTGTTGTATTTTGTAATTTATTGTGTATAACAATAAATTGGTGTTTTCTTTATTGAAGTTTAGAGTATTTTATCTATACGAACCCAGTTAAAACTAGTTGCAGTAGCTAGTTTAGAAAGAAAAACGTTACAATATGATATAGTGTCAGTAGTATTATTGTTACTATATATCAAGTGTTACTTGTAGCGTGAATGTGAGGAGTGTACTGTTCTGTGAGGTGCATGGAGTACTGAGCTCAGGAACGCGTGGGGGCGCTGTGCCTTGGTATTGTTGATAGTACTGTAATGTATTGTTGATGTATTGTCAATAGACTGATGATTTGACCAATCGAATAATCCATTTTCCTCTCCAGGTCTGATTCCATAAAAACTGCCCGGCTGTGTTTGTTCTTGTACTCGTGATTCATATGTTTCAGACAAGCAGGGGATCGGCCCGTCTTGTCCTAACCCGGGTGGGGGGCTGCCCCTAAGGGAAACCGAACATTCCCTTCTCTGTCCTCAGCCAGAGTTGCTCCTAGGGACGGTGGTCCTAGGTTGTGTATTGTTATACCTTTGTCTGTATTGTATGTATGTGTTTGTGTGTTACTTGTAGCGTGAATGTGAGGAGTGTACTGTTCTGTGAGGTGCATGGAGTACTGAGCTCAGGAACCCGTGGGGGCGTTGTGCCCCAGGTAGGGTGCATGCAACACCTTACCTCTTGCGGGGTAAGGGATCAAGGAATGGATAATTATCAACTTTCTTAATTATGCCAATATCAAATAAGAAAAAAATCTATTGAAAGATACTATTGTTATAATCTCTATATAAATCCAAATCAATTATATAAATTGATTCTAAAATATTACAATTAAAATATAAAACATGTCGACCAATCATTTTTAATTTTATTTTAAAAAAAGAAAAGCAGAGATAAAGAAGTAATAAAAGATAAAAATAATTGGTAGAAAATCCCCATTTATGAATAAAAGTTACAAAATTTCAAGTGAAAGTTAAGCTCTCTAACAAAAGTTTTAATTAACACTAAAAAGTTGTTCAAAATAAATTTAGATTTTGTTCGACCTTCTTTTATCATCATATTCTTCTTTTATCCTTCCTTTCCTTCAAGATGGTTATTAAACAATTTTATAATTTAAATTAGGTGTCGAGAATAATGTAGAAAATACTTTAGATTCTAGTTGAAGTATTTAATTAAGTTTTTTTTTTTTTTTTTAAGTATTTTCATAAACTAAGATAAAACTTTATCTACTTAATAATTTTCTTGATGATCATATTGAATAAGTTATAAATAGTTCATTTTGAGAAAAACTCTAATTATCTCTCTTTAAAGACTTGGAACTAATTTTATAGCGCAATTGTTATATAACATCTTTTAATGAACTTTATAAATAAAGAAGTTTTTATTAAAAAACTTGACTTTGCCAAAATTTTAATATAAAAATAAAATAAAAAAAATCGTCGTAAAGACTAAGACGATGGTTATTGGGTGGAAAAGAGGAAAAAATAAATTTCGTGTAATAAAAAAATAATGTGTATTATAAAAATATCTATTTGTGTTATATAGTTGATAGAACCATACAATTGTACTGAAATGGGACTTAATGGGAAAGCTTGACTCTACTGTTTCCCCAGAATTCCCAGAAAACTGTTTCAAATAAAAGTGAAGATACTTATGTACGTAAATGATAAATGGATGTTTGAAGAAAACGTTGGCACCACTGAGCGAGAACATCGCGATAAAATTGAAAAAAGAAAAGAGAAGAGAACATTCAGTAAGATGAATTTTCGCGTTAGATGTGATGATGGTAGTATCTAAATGGAATTACCAAATTTGAGCTTAGGGCGATTTTTCGATTTTTGATATATTTTGCTCACATAAATTAACCTCTTTAAAAATAACTTTTTTTCTCCTATTTAATGTATTCGAAACATATATTTCCGGTGAAAACTCAATTTCGAAAATCAGAGAAATTTAAAGAAAAAATGAAATAAAAGAAGTAATTTTAAAAGAGGACAAATGATCAATTTTCTAAAATGTAAGATAGAAACCACTTTCTCCTTCAGCTTAGGAAAATCACCAGACTAGAACCAGGTAGAAAAGGAAATAAAACAGAAAGCTTCCTAGTGTTCTAGACAGACAGAGAGAGACAAAGTGAGAGAGAAAAACTTCATCTTTTCTGTTCAAAATACCGGAAATAAAGATACAGAACTTGAAAAAGAAAACAAGAGTCAATTGACGTAATAAATAAATAAAATATGGTTTGAAATACTATAAGTTCTCCATGAAATGACTGTATGTATACCTAAGTGCAGATTAAAATTAAAATATTTTAAAATTGAAATAAAAGAAAAATAAATAACCAGAGATCTTATTTTAATTTATTTGGAAAAAAGATAACAGAATATGAGATGATTGCCTGAAATTATGTTTAATACTATTTAGTAATGGAAATTCATGCTAACTATATTATAGAGAAAGGATTAGCTCAGTGTAGAGCGCTGGACTCCCATGTGGACGTCCTGGGTTCGAATCCAGCAGTGCTGCCCTTAGATTTTTCTCTTCATCACTCTGCCCATTACCGGGCACTGTTGTCTGCAGTTAAAGCTGCTTGGAGGCCGAAAGCTTGGGGGGGGGGGGGGATTACAATAGATCTTTCAAGTGGCAGTGCACTAACCTCTTCAAGAATCTCCTCCAACTATATTAACCTATTAATATATCTAGGAGTTCTATAAAAATTTACAATATTAACCGAAGACTACTTTCTCTAGTTTTATGTTAAAAACAATTCAGAACATTATTTAATTCAAACTTTAGAATAGTAATGTAAACTAACAATGACCAAATAGTTAAACACTACAGTTTACAATAACATTTTCAAAGTTAACAAGTAATAACAGTTCATAGAAATTGTTAAAAAAAAAGCGTTCATAATTGCTTAATTAATCGCCGTAATACATTTTAGTTTAGTTATTAAAAGTTTGGAATTTTCTAATTATTAAAGTTTCCCCTAGCTGGGGAAAACATCAATTAAATCTATATGAAAAGGAAATGTTCATTGGAAGTTTTCAAGAAAGGAAGTTAACAGTTAACAGTGTTAATATACAAGAGCCGCTTTTCATGAGACTATAAGCAATCAAACAACTTGCAAGTTACGTATTATTGTGATATTGTTATTATATTGTGAAAAGAGGATTTTCTGGCAATTGTGAAATATTTAACTAGATAAAGTGATTATAGGTCAAATCTCACTGTACACAAGAGTCAAATTTCCTAATAATTTAGAATGTTTACTAAACTAGTTTGGCTTGACTCCCACCAGATGGTTGAGCTGTATTTGCATTATTAAGTCATCATATGTTAGGGAAGATTGAGGTTTCAGCTTTCCCATACACCAACATAAAATCGGCTTGCCGAAAAAAAGGTTTAAAAATAAAAGGAGTAATATTGTACCGGTCTCAATGGTAGACCTAAATGAAATATCATACTTGAATTTCATGATAGTTTCTCTAACAGTAGGAGAAAAATACAAAAACGAAGAAAAAAGGATTCATGTGGTTTCAAAACATTCATTTCTAGGGAACATCCACCACAATGATGCACCAACAAAACGCGATATAACTTAGTAAGTAGGAGCGATGTTTTAAGTTCTTACAAGTTCAATATTAAAAGGATTTCTTAATACCTACAGACTTTGTGACAAACATGTAGGCTTCGATTAGGCAAACCAATGATGACAAATTCTGGATTTATAAATGGCAGTTTTTTGACTGCAACCTACATATTATCAGATTCGAAACTAGTGTACATATAACAAAATATTATCAAGTTTGAGTTTTCTTCTATTTTTTCTTTTTTTTTTTTTTTTAAATAATTTTGCCTACAAATACGTTTACACAGACCATTTGCTAATAAGAGTTTTTTTCTTACAATCAAAAGATCATAAAATCAGTGAGTTTCCGGTGTATAAAACGAGAGGGAAAATAAGGTATATAATATATATTTAATTAAACCAATAAATAATAAAAATTATTCTGCCTTATTAACAAGAAAACTTACAAATCCAGCTTTAATACATCATGTTAAAGAAATGTCAATGATTATAACAACCTGTTAATAACCTGTGTAGTCTTTCAATAAATTTTATAATAAATAGTTAATTAATGAATACTTTAGTAAGCAAAATAGTTCTAAACGGAGACAGGGGATAAAGTGTATCCCAAGTTGTGTAAATATAGAGGCTTTGAATATCGATCTTAGCAAGTTTTGCTTGATTATAGGGTTAACCTGTCATTGGCAATATAAGGTAATGCCATCGTAAAAAATATAGTAATGGCTTTCTGATATTGTTATTATCAACATATCATCAGAGTTTGAAATTTCTAAACTTTATCGTGATTTTATCGTTCTATAATGTTAAATCATTTATGTCATTTTTTTAAACTATGATGTAATAATAGAAGTGGTCATTTTTAACGAGGTCAAAGTTAGTAATCAGTGCAATCTATTGCCTCCCATCTATGTATACAATCAACTGAAATAAAAAATAACAAGTATAAAGCTTAACTTACAATCGTACAATTGCCATTGTATTATGAGTGTACTTTGCAATTAGTTTGTAATATAGTTGAGGGGAAAGACAGAATATACAAGGATGAAAAAGAAAAGTGAGTAAAATGCAAAAAAGAACGTATGGAAATAATTGTTCGTATAGAAAAGAAAAACAAAGCAAAGGACTCAAAAATAATAATAATCTGGTGTGAAACTTTCACGTCACTTTCTCTTACTGCAATTATTACAGTTGTAATTGGTAAATTTTCATTGAACTTGCAGCAAATTACTAAAAGTTCAGTTTGGCATTACATAAGAGTAAAGATGGCAGGGATTATATTGTTGACCTGGGTAAAGTTAGTATACTCTTGCCAGAGAGGGCTCCATAGTAACACTTACTGAACCTTTCTGTAGCATTGCAAGATACCTCATGAGTGCAACTTCAGAGACTGGTGCACAATAGATCACAAGAATAGCGGGTAAAAATTCCAAGCAATAAGCAGGCAAAAAATGTTTATTAATAGGTATTTGTCAGGAAGAAGAAGAAACAGCACCCCATGTACTGTGTCAGTGTAAGGGACTTGTATGTTTGAGACTTCGCCTTTATGTGAAAGAAAAAATTGACGCCTTCAAGCTTTAGCCAGGAGTATATCTCACCAGACTCCTAAGTCTCATTAAATAAACAAGACTGGAGATAGTACTCAAATTTGTGGGCCTAGGTTTAATAGCCAACCTCCAAAGAATTATCTGTAATGGGATCCGAATCATTAAAGATTCATAGGACCTGAACGGCGGAGAAGCACACATTAAATGAATCAAAAGTTAGTTACACCTCACCTAGGCCATACTAGGAAGAGAGAGTTCGATTCATATAAATAGAGCGACAGCACACGATTCAGAATAGTTAACAACAGTAGTACCAGTCAGCAACCAATCTACTACCTTCTTATTATTCGGCCAGTCTGACTCTTTATATTTCTCTCGCAGTTTGTGTGTTCTATTCATTATTCAGTGTTCAGCATATCATCTAGTTTATTTCTCCAAAGTCCATTCTCTCTAAATCTTTCTTCTTCTCACATGTCATTATAAATCTATAACAAAGTAACTTCTTAGCAAAGCTAGTAAGGACAATTTAAATTTAAATTTTACTGAATAATCTCCCGATCCCTCCTAAAATCAAGTTTTACAGAAAAAAAAAATGTTCCAAATAAAACTAATATATTTATGTGCAGTAAACACTCGGAGTTTCAAGAAAATTGAGGAAGTCCTTTTACGAGGAAATCACTCCCCGCCGCCACTCCCACACTCTGGAATCTATTCTCTAGAGTCGCACTTCCAATTGATGGATTTTGCCCGAAAACCTTCATGTCCTGTTGCAGTGGTAGCAGTACATACCACAACAGAATATCAAATTTGAGCTTCCTTTGATTTTTCATTTCACCACATTAACCCAAACCATTCGCTAAAATTATTACTTCATATTTAGGGAACCTCGAATACATGTATTTCCGAATAAAATTGAATTTCGAAAATTTGACACATTCGAAATACTTTTTATTTCTTACTAAGTAAGAAAAAGTCTTTTTCAACTAAATCTTACTTTTACCGAAAGTATTATATAAAATATATTGTTAAATATGGAAAATATTTATTTAAAAAAATATATTGCATTTATAGTTCGGCCAACTAAAACATTTCTATTGTTACCATATGATAATAGAAAACCTATGTTATGAAAACAAGCATTTTGTAGAGACCAACCAAAACAACTCTAACATCATTTGCACTTCATCTCTCTGTGTGTGTGTGTGTGTGTTGGGGGGGGGGAAGAGAAGAAGAGAAAGAACGAAGAGAGTACGATATTCAAATAATTCTGAAACGACGATATAGTCAATGTGTCAGTCAATTAGATTTCAACATGTGTTACTCTAGATGCTCGTGGCAAATACCATCTAACTCCTCTACATAACGATAAATGAATTTTACTGATAAATATTCAGCAATTGTCCGCTACCAATTATAAACAAACTCCCAGTGCAGCAAAAAACATGTTTGTTTATAGTTCCTGTTACCGTTGTGTAAGAGAAAAATAATATTGCCAGCGTATTATATTTGTGAAACGGAAGTCTTAACTAAGAAAAAAAGTTGTTTTTTTTTTTTTTTTATAGGAATTTAGTCTTCAGTAAAAGGGATTCCATTCAGTTCTTCCGTATCTCCGTTTCCAAAAACGGCTCAATAGGTCCGAGAGGGGGGCCCCGGCTGAGGCTTGTTGCACCAGCTTCTCTTTACCAAAGAGGCGGTACCTTAGCCAGACCAGCACCTCGCACTGACATACCACGTGCAGCGCCGTCTCCTCTTCTTCCTGACAGAACCTGCACAGGCTACCCGTTGATCAACAAACCATTTCTTTTAAACTTGATATATCAATGCGCTCACAGTAAATCTACAACTTCTATTGGAAACATTTCTCTAGGAACCTCATTTTAAAAAGGTTCTGAGGGCGCTATTACGTCTCTATAAAGTCCATTTCATTATCTGGTATTTTATCTGTCGTTGCATCCATATTGATATTGTTCCTGACCGGTTGCGGATTTTCATCCATCGTCTGAGCAAATTCACCAAATTCGTGTAGAAAGGGTGCTCTGTACAGGAACTTGGTGAATTATATCAGACGATGGATGAAAATCCGAAACCGGTAAGGAACAATATAAATATGCATGCAATGACAGATGAAATACCAGATATTATCCAGCATTGCGGACCCACATATCCACTTCATTAAATGGTGGTTTCAATAAATGATAATCCTTTAATTAGCAAAAATTCCGAGTTTGAAGAAAACTGGTTAAATTGGACATTAAATTGTACAACAGGTACTTCAATTGTTTGCTAATTGTCTTGAAAAATGTTTCTAATGATTTTACTTTCAATGTGAGATACTGTAATGGAATCAAGAGCTATGCACTGCGACCTAAAAGATATA
The DNA here is from genome assembly GCA_011037195.1 of Triatoma infestans. Taxonomy (NCBI): domain Eukaryota; kingdom Metazoa; phylum Arthropoda; class Insecta; order Hemiptera; family Reduviidae; genus Triatoma; species Triatoma infestans. Next base: position 39,059 of record JAAEAF010007625.1, on the reverse strand, counting down.
TTGTGCCCCCTCCTCCGAGCCTTCTCAGTGCACCTGCAGGCCGTAGAGCAGTGTTCTCTGGCTACAGACAACATTGCTCATCACCGGACAGTGAACTATAGAAGCCCCTAGGAAGAGAAAATCTAAGGCATTATGCTGGATTCTAACCCGCACCTCCGCGTTGCTAGTCCCAGCACGCTACCACTGAGTTAATCTCTAAGCCACCCTTATAGAGAAAATGCGCGACCACGCTCTGCACAAGTTCCAGAACCTGTGTGTGTTACATTTTTTCCGAAATAAAATAATTTTGGAGATTTTGGAGGCCATAGAGATGTTAGAGATGTAGAGACGTAAATGTAGAATTTACGAGGCACCACCATTGTTTCTTCGAGCGTACTTCAACTCCAAAAACGCATTATTCCCCGCTGCCTCGCCCACTGAGATGTATTGACGAATGAACTTCACCTTAAACAGCCAAGTTCCACCTGCCACTAGCTCCCCAACCAAGAGTAAAAAAAACAAAAACAAAAGGCTGGCAATCGCAGGGCTGTCAAAATCGCCAGATAAACTTTGAAGACTAAACAAGTGTCAAGTTCAACCTTAAAGGGTTCACCAAATAGCCAACTTAATTAATCCACCGTTAGAATTAGAATTAGAATAATGCAGGGGGGGACTCAAACCCGGGTACTGCAGCCTCCCATTGAGGCAAATATTGAGGCCTCCCATTGAATCACCGTTAGATTCTAGATTAGATTCTAACGGGGGGATTGGCTCTTCAGCCTGCGCCACCGCGACCCCCTATGGATCTATTGTGGCACCCCCCTAGTTGGAGGCCCTTCTCCGATCCTGTCCTTTACCTGACTGTGGAGTTGGGGGGGCTCCCAGGTGGTCAATTTGAGCACCTGCCATCAGAGGCACCCTCTCGAGTCAGGCTTGCCTTAGAAGACTTAATAGGTCCGAGAGGGGGCCCCGGCTGAGGCTTGTTGGCACCAGCTTCTCTTTATCAAAGAAGCGTACCTTAGCCAGACTAGCCCCTCGCACTGACATACCCCGTGCAGCGCCGTCTCCTCTTCTTCCTGACAAAACCTCTACAGGCTATCCGTTGCCAGGCCCATGCGATGCATGTGCTTGTTAAGTCTACAATGGCCAGTGAGAACGCCAACTGCTATCTTTATGGCCGCCCGGCCTAATTGGAGTAATTCCGCAGTTAGCTTGGGCGAGTGGCTATGAATAAAAGTTTTCGCCTGCCTCTGGCCTGGAGTTTTGACCCACCATTCCCTTGATCGGTCCTGCATCCATGTCTTGATGGATACACTCCTGAGGCATCTTGAGACGCCACAGAACGGGTCCGGCCCGATAAGTGCTCTGATTGAACCCTCCCGGGCCAGGCGGTCCGCCGCCTCATTGCCTCTACTATAACCCGAGTGCCCAGGTACTCAAACCAGGAAGACCTTATTATGGCTACTAATTTCCCTGAGTGCATCTAGGCAATCCTACACCAGCCTTGAGCTGATCTCCCACGAGTCAATTCCCCACAGAGCAGCCTGGCTATCCGAATAAATGACGACTCTGGAGTTATACACTCCCCGTCTTCTTATTTCGGCGGCGCAGGTGGTAATCGCGACTAGCTCTGCCTGAAAAACCGTCGCCAGTCTTCTCAGGCTCATCGAGATATTACACCTCGGATGAGCCCCGTACCGCCGGC
>JAAEAF010007625.1:0-37000 GCA_011037195.1 Triatoma infestans | reverse complement strand
TCGGTATTCTGTCAGAGAACTGTGGCATTTTGAATGTATGACCAGCTAAATCACGACTTAATGATTCTGTTTATTAGAATTAGACGGATTTCTATCGTGAGATTACAATTCCAAAGTTCATTCCAGTATTATATTACTTAATCTTAGGATATTTTTGTAATAGTCTCAATTTGCATTTTGTTGTTTTTTTACATTTATTTCGCATTTTCTTTAACAAAACAAGAAAGAAACCCCATGATATTTATTATCGTTGGAAAGCTGGTGAAATGTAGATATTTTTTCTGTAACCGGACCATACGCTAGCCTTAAAGAAATTTATAAGAAAATACTATTGAAAAGTTGTTTTTAACAGTCGAAGCGCTGTAGGGTTGAGTTTAAAGTCACTGAAAAACCTTATAATTAATTAAATTAAAATAAAACTTCTGTTTCTTATAGGAAATTTAATGCTCTTTCCAAAGGTGTAATTGAATATGATTTATGTAAAAAACTTTTTTGAGATATAATCAATTTTATGAGAAAAAGTAGGAAAATTGAAAATTTCACAACATGAAGAATAACTTTTGAAGGCAAACGAATCGGACCATGGTTTATTAGAAATTTTTTGTTCCAGAAGTGAAAAACCATATCCCGAAGTATTGCCAGAGGTTGCTGTTACACCCGGTATATATATTGGCCATATAGGCCTAACACAATTATTTTGCATAATTTTCCTCAAGGAAAATTTAATTTAGAATGGCTTTTAGAGATGTAGAGACTATAATAGGGCTTCACCTTATAATGTCATATCAATACAATATTTATACTACACACCACCTGCTGGGAGTTACGAGTACTAAACTTTAATAATAAATTTTTCTATTTTTGAGAAAAAAATTCGTCAATGAGAAATTCTAACAATAACAGTAAGAGGAAAGTCTTGTTAAGTGTTTTTTTCTCCGATTTCTATTGGTTGTAAGATTGATATATTTTATTGGTTGGTAGAAATATTTGGAAAAATCTAAGAGAGAAACTCCATGAGTAAGTAAATGAAGTTGCCTTTTACTGTAAAACATGTGACATCAAATTATTAAAAACATTTTTCTCATGAAATCATTTTTATTTTATCTTTTATAACAGGTCCATTAGACACAAGAACGATGGAAAAAGAAAGGTTTGCCTTTATTTATTTTTTCTTTTTTTTTGAAGTAATAATGCATGAAAAAAAAATAATAAAATATAATAAAGTCAGAATAAAAAAGAAGGTAACCCTATGAACAATTTTTTTTTGCATGTCGAAGGTTGTGTAAAAGAATAACTGCGATAGAATACTTCTTTAATTTACTCCCTAAAGAAAAATGTCATTTTTTTTATTTCAATAATGACCTCCTGATGATAGTAGCGTAATATAACATTATTGAGGAAATCTTTGAAAATAAAATATCAGTTGTACAACAATAACAGGAAAAAAAAAATTACTGTCTTCTTTGGCAGTTCTCATATTGCCAATTTTTACTAATATTTATTTGTATGTAACATTATTGTTATAACATACAATCAGATAACAATGATAGTTTATATAGATATCACGTTTAATGAATATCATTAAATTAGTTTTGTGACAAAAAAAAATTATAAAAAAAAAAAAACCTGAAGAAAACACTATTTAGTAAAGCCGCACTTATGGTTAGCCAATTTTCTTCAAACTGAGTATTTTGACAGGAAATTTAATCCACATTAATAAGATGCTGGATTCTGAAACCGTGAATTTGATTCTGAAAGCGTAACATTAATATTCTCCCAGGAACCCAACCACAATCAATTTTCCTGGAGAAAATGGTTTAATCAAAACTGGAAAATTGTTTTGTTTTAATGATGTTGTACCTGATTTTTAAATCCCTTATGGTTTTAAAAAATCTTTTAAGTTTTTCAGCATTTGAACTCTCTTATTTATTCAAAATTAATAAGAAAAATCCGCTTTTAATTTTAGTTTACGAAACAGAAAAATAGGAAAAAACGAAGAAAATTGAATCTTTAAGGTTTGAATATCTCGGCAACTGTTTGAAATATTGAAGTGAAATTAACGGCATTTTTCTTCATTTTATTTATTTTTTGTTTATTATAATTGCTTTATTAAACATTGGTAAAAGTTTTCAACTAACAATAATCGCACCTCAGAAGACCTTCATTGGTTACGATATTGCCTCTGCGCAAGGTTAAAAATACTGGTTTTTAACTCTCTGGTTAAAAATATTGGCCATGGAAGAAGACAGGATTCCGAAACTCTGCTCCACTGCTTTGAAAAACTGGATTCTTTAAACGAAAGGAATAGGTTCACACTGCTACGTCAATGGCTGAATAGTATTGGTGAATTCGACATACTAGATAGCAATGATTTAAATCATGTCAAAAGCTTAATTCCAAGTATTCTGGAAAAATGGACGAATTATGTCGTCAGTTTAGACATAGAAAGAGCAATCAACTCTAGCTACAGCACTATCTATAGAAATATAAGTGGGTTGGGCGTGTCCGAGAACTACCTGAGATATGCTTGCGCAATAGACAAATTAAGGGTTGTTAGCCAATTAAGGGTATCTAGTTATAAGGTAATTAAAATATGGTTTAAAAAAGGTGGGAACCATGTGATAAATACGGACTCCATTTGTACCTTATGCAACTTAAATAAATTAGAAAATCTGGAACACATCCTGATCCAGTGCCCAATCTATAGCCCGATGAGGAAGCATTATTTCTCACACATATCCCCAACTGAAACTGAATCTGACTTATGTAACAAGTTGTTGACAATACAATCTCTCGACCACTTAAATAAGCTGTACTATTTCATTACTGAAGTCCTCAAGTTAAAATCATTCATTATTAATGAATAATACATTATATTGTAATGGCATTATATTATTAATAATAATCGCTGCAGAAAGAAAGGTTAAAAGTAATAAGTAAGCAAAAGTAGATTGAAATAAAGTAAAAATAAATAAATTTGTAAATATTTATGTGTATATATGTCTGTTTATGAGTGTTGTGTGTGTGTGCGCGGATATATAGCGTACAGATGATTGGGAAGATAAAATGAATTAATTTCATGTTAATTAAAATTAATTAAAAGATTTAGAAGAAACTGTTTTGTTCATATTTGTTGTTATTAAGTAAGTTTTTATTTTATTTATTTCCCGAGTGCTTAAAATTTGTTCAGTTTAGAAAATATTTTGTACAATCATTTTTCATCTTTAGTAATCCTGTAAGATGTGTGTGTGTGTGTGTGTGTGTGTGTGGGTGGATGTATTATACCATGAATATTGAAGGAAAAACGAAAGAAAAAAAAAAACTGAATCATTTGTAATTAATGTCAGTAAAATATCTCTATAGAAGAAATTACGTTTTATTCAATTATGTTTTTACTTTTTAAGTCTTTATTTTATTTACCTGAGTTTCAAATTTGTGCAGTTAAGAATGTACTTTGATTTGCAATTGATTTTTGTATTTGTTTTATGTGCCATGCTGATGTATTATTTATCTGGCACAGAACCCCTGTAATGTGTTTAACACTAAATACAGTATATTTCATTTCAAACATTGAAAATACAGACAAAAAGATACAATAATAAGCATATTATTGACATGACTTTGGCCGTCTGCCAGGAATGTAGGTATTATAAATATAAACAAAAATCCTATATATATTCAAAATTAATAATCTTATTTATACATATAATACTATAATGGGTACACATAAATATTTGTATTTACAATTTAATCTGACTTCTTTAAAAATTAATGTTTTCCACAAGAAAGTTCCTATAAAACAAAACTTCTTTTATAAAATTAATTAAACTATACCAATTAGCTCCATTCAAGAGCTCTATCATCTGGGAATCTGTCAAATATTCCTGATTGAAATACTTGGATCTTTAAATATAGGACAACGTCCCAGAAAGTGGAACACATCCTCATTTTCGACTTTATTACAAAGAGAACATAAATAAATTTTATCCTGTATATAAGGCATATAATTTAAATTTAATAACTCTCCTCCAGTTTTTATTAGTAGTCCTATATCCTCCGTGTTTAGGGTCTTTACCGGGTAATCAACATCCAAGGAAAGCTGACGATAAATACCATGAAATGTACCTTTTAACGCCTTATTCTTTAGATCCTTACAATAAAAGTCTATTAACCATTTTTTTAATGAAATTTCACATTCTTTCCATTTATCCGGTGCGTTTACGCCCAGGCAAAAATTAAAATTTATTTTTTCCGACCACACATTCCACTCCTCAAACCATGATATTCTCTTCCTTATTATTTCTTGGGCCACTAACTTAGTTAAACGGAATTCTTTTTGTTCCAAGACCCTCCGAATATATTTAAAGTGAAGAAGGAAAGTGAAATCATGAATTGGGGTGCACTTTGTTTCAATTAAACCATATAATTTGGAGTGTTACGAGGAAGCCTGAACAACTTTTTGAAAAAAACTCTCTGTACCCTTTCTATATGGTCCGAGCATTGGTATCCCCAAACCTGGCAACCGTAATTAAGAATGGAGCGAGATACGGCCTTTCAAGGTCATACTTTGCAGAAAGAGGAATATCTTTATTTACTATTAAATTCGACCATACAGTATTAACGCCAAGCAAAGCTTGACGAGATTTTCTATTCCAAAACTGGCTAAATGACAAAGAAGGCGTAAGTTCCACTCCTAAATATTTATAGGAATTTACTACTTCAATTCCTGGCTCCCGTATCTCCATATTTCATCATTTCTAAGTCTACCGCCCCTTTCCCTGAATATCATGATTTTAGATTTGTCAAGATTCACTTTGAGATTCCATGTAACCGTGTAAGTCTCCACTTCTTTTATCGTATTCTGAAGAGTATCCGGCTTATCCGCCAAAATAACAATGTCATCAGCAAATAATAATATTTTCAGATTGTATCCTTTCAGCATAATTCCACCATTAAGGTAGGCTTTAAGATCAGTGATATAAATGATGAATAATAATGGACTAAGGTTGCTACCTTGTTGCAGCCCAGAACTAGTATCAAACGCAAGTGAGCAACTACTCTTCCCCCTTTTAGATAATTTAGTATCTTTGTACAGGGTCCCGATAGCTCTAGTGAATTTGTTTGACACTGCCAGCTGCGTAAGCTTAAATAATATAGCCCTTCTATCCACAGAATCAAATGCAGACTTCAGGTCCACAAAAGAACAATATATTCTATTCCAACCTTCGTGCCACTTCAGTCTAATCACATTCGTAACTATAAGTAGATTATCTATAGTTGAATAGCTTTCCCTAAATCCCGCCTGTTCCTCACATAATAAATTCTTGTTGTTTACCCAAACTTTCAATCTCTGTGCCAGTAACCCAGTATATAACTTCTTAAATGTATTTTGTAACACAATACCCCTATAATTAGTGACCTTGTTTGTGTCACTTTTTTAAAGAGAGGAACTATCACTGCTTCATTAAAATGCTCTGGGACTGTCATTCTGAAAGAAAACATTTATCAGCGATAAAACTAGATGGAGAAAGGATTGCGGGGCGCGTACTTATAAAATTCGAATGCGATTCCATCGGAACCCGATGCCTTATTATTTTTAGACTTGGATAATATCGACTGCAATTCTTCTAAAGGGAAAGGTTGGTCGAGAAATTCATCTGTTATTTCGGATTCAGCACACAGAACTAACGATAAGTTAACTACCGGATTAAAAAGCCGAGAAAAGTAAGTAACCCATTCTTTCATACTTATACTGCCGCCATAATTCAAACCCTTAGGCTTGAATTTATTCACTTGCAACCAAAATTCAGAGGCATCTCTAACCTTTAAAATACTTTCCACTGCTTCCGCAAAATATTGTTTACGCTTGTTAGTGCATAACTCTTTAAATTTCTATTTTTCCGCTAAATATTTCTGTCAGACCAGGCCTGAATTTGATTTACGATATAAATTTAACAACTTGAAAACTCTAGCACGAATATGAAAACATTGAAAATCAAACCAAGGTTGAACACGTTTAAAGGGGCGAACTTTCCCGTTCCTACCACCTGCACTTTGTCTAATCATAGACTTTAATTTATCCACCTCATTAATATAATTTTCGGATTTTAAAACAGCCAACTCATCCAATTTCCTTCTGTAGAAAAAGATTTATTCCACCTTAACTTACACCAGACAGGCAGATAATCATCATTCTTTTCTACAATATCTAGTTCTATCTTAACTTCAATACCCATGTGATTAGACCATATTGCATTTTTAACAAGACAATCCTTAATTCTAGTTACAGAATTTATAGAAATAGCTGCCAAATCAATAACCGAACTCCCACGGCCACTAATAAAAGTGAACTGACCGGTATTATCTCCAGGACAACGCCCATTCAAAATTAATAAGCCTTGATCATCAAAGAGTTCTAATATTTTTTCCCCTCAGTATTTAACAATTTATCTTTTGAAACTCGCCGCTCAGAACAGACACCTAAATTCAAAATATCTACATCGATAAGTTGCCCCTCTCCTTAGGCTCCCATTCATTTCCCCCATTACTAAAAATTCTAAATGATTATAATTCATAATAAACTGCTCTAAATTATTAAAGCTTTCCTTCCAGTCACCTGGCCCTAAATATACAGGCAAAAGATATAACTTTTCAACTGCATTAAATTTAACCTCAATTACATCCATGTTACCCAATTTAATAAAAGTACGTATACCTTCAGAAAATAATTTTAATTTGCAACATAATATTAAACCTCCTTTAGCCCGCCCATAACTGGCAAATCTTAAAGCCGGTATCCATAATAATTTAAACCCTTGAAAATATTTAACATATACATCCGTATCTTTTTCCTCGATAAAAGTTTCACTTAAACAAACTATATCATATTGATTTATGAAATTAACAAAACATAAATCTTTAACTTTATCCTTAATACCTGCAACATTATAACTAAGTACATTAATTAATTTATTACCTGGACTACCGTTTATTATAGAGTTATTCTGACAGACGGCCGAACTTTCTCAATTTTTAAATTTTTAACTTGAATCGGCTTTTCCTGTGAACTTGTACTTGGACCCAGAACAGATAGAAAAGATGATACAGATTTTCCTGCCCCGTGAACTAAATTAGAACCTTGATTCTTCAACTCTCCACTAATATATTTTATTATTTTCTCTACATCATCCCAGAAGTACTTCTCACCATCCACAAATAAAATGTCTCTTATCAATAAAACTCTTTCAGACTTATCTAGCTGTAAAATTTCTTTTCTGTACTGCAGCAGCGCTTTTCTCCTAGACATAACTATAGGTGAATAATCGCGATCAATGTAAAAGCCAGTAGCTTTCAGCTTATTTGTATTTTTTAAAATGTTTGATACAATTTCGTTTTGGTTGAAAGTGACTTTCCATATAAATTTCTCACTATTTCCCATATTAAACTTAAATGCATTAGATATATCGTGCGAGAAGACCGATACATCCAAAATTTCTTTACAAAAATTAAGTATAATTTCATTATCAGCAACTTGCAAATTATCTAGACCTTTAAAAATAAGATTATTTTTACGTGAATCGTTTTCAATTAATTCCATTCTTTTTTCTAACAAATTATTTTTCTTCTTCGAATTCTTGACGGTCATTTTAAGAATGTTATTCTCTTTTTGAAGTGTTCCGATTTGGATTTTTAGCTCTTCTACGTCTTGCCTACGTGCCAACTCTTTGGCGTCTAAATTTTTCAAGAAGTTCTTTCATTGTAATCTTACTAAGCTCAGTCTCTTCTCCCATTTCTCTATCAAACTTTTTAGCACAATCTTTCTTAAGTCTACTTTTAGTTCAGGAGAAGAACGTGATCTTTTAATACTAGTTTTTTTAAAAGCGGGGAGTATCAGTAGTAAAGAAATCTTTAATTGTATTAGGCATGAATATCATGAAATTGTTAATTAAAATGATCTCGTAAATTATTTAAGTAAACTAACTTTCAAATCTGAAATAGTTGTAAAATTAGAGAGAGTAAATAAAATATATAATCAATGAGAGAATAACTATATTCTTTCTATCTGATTCTCTCTCTTTGTGGATGATACTTTGTACTCAAACAACACAAGTAATACAAACTTTAATCTGACCTTAAGAAACTCCCCTCCACTCTGTAACCTCTTACTTTTAACTAAAGCTTTATAACTTTGTTACAACTATAAACTGTCATAAACACTTTTTAATAATTAATTAATTAATTAGAAACTGTTAATACAAACGTCAAGAGAATAGACTATTCACCACTATTACGAAAAAATTTACACCAAATCACATTACTAGCCCCCCCAAAAAAAACTAGAAATAATACAGAGCTAAGATAATATGTGTTCACTTTCTCAGTGCTCAACCTGAACTCCATTTTTCTTCATTTTTTTTTAATAGTTTTCAATACAGTAGTAAAAAGTGGGGGTCAAAACGAAAACGCCACTTTCAACCACCGATTTAAGGAGTAAGGGGGCATAAAATTAAAAAAGATTAACACCATCATAAACTAGAGCGAAAATACTTCAGCAAACGTTATGGTCACTTTTTAGATATCTTGCTTTGTTTAGGAATTATTTTAAAAGTGACCCGTTTAAATGGGTTTATATATATTCAATGTAAATTTGTGCCGTTCATGAAAATAACGTGAAGAACAAGTTAACCTAATGAAAAATCACGAAAAGCGGGAAAAAACTGACTGACTGCTCATAGAGTTTATTGGTGCTCTGATGGATGGTTGAATGAACGTTACTGACAGTTCCCAGTATACTTGTGTTTTACCCAGTACATTTACATAATTTAGCAGTTTTTATGTCTCACAGTAAAACTCTGGACTATATAATAAAAGTTTTATATCTGATACTTAATTTACCTTTTAGTAATCTTAATTAAGTTTTACTATATAGTTACACTAAGACTTTGAGAGTAAGGGGGGGAAGTGGAAGTACGTGGGTGCTTATCTCTTACTGTTGCCCCCTCCCCACCCGTACTGTACAATCAGGAATTATAGAGATGTAATTAACAAGAGCTTTGAATTCTTGTAATCATATTTTAGTGCAACAAATTAAAAAAAAAGAAGGTACGATCGTACATGAGAAGAGACCACTGGAATGAATTATTTGAGGAGAGACTACCTGATTACCTCAATGATTTTTAGTTCCAGTGATAGCAGTCAGGAGGTAGTTGATCATTTCTTTTAAAAACAGTGTCTGATATTAGACCATCAAGAAGATGTAAGGGAAGGGAATAGCTAAGTGGTTAGCGTACTGGACTCCCATACGGAGGACCCGGTGTCGAATCCAGCTGTGATACTCTTAAGATTTTTTTCTTTCTAGGAGCCTCTACAGCACACTGTGCGGTGATGGACAGTGTTGTCTGTAACGAGAGAACACTGTCCGAAGGCCGGCAGTGCACTCAGAAGGCTCCGGGCGCCAATGACCATAGATGTTGATGCGCCTTAAATTATATATATATATAAAAAAAAAGTGTAAAGAGTAAATTTGATAGTAAGTCCAGAGAGTGAAGATAGTATTCACACTATCTTACAAAAACACCCTTTACCGACTAGGGTTGTGAGCTAATCCGAGATATCACTCAAATAGATCACCGCGGCTGGAATCCGGCCTACCAATCTCTTCCTTACAATCACCTAGGACTAAAATTCAATCACTACATAGAATGGGAGACTATACTCTCAGTCATCCACCCAGCGAGGCCGCCAAAATTATACTGTTACAATAGTATCATTCAATGTGCTTCAACCAATGCACTTTATTACAACATTGGAAGCCTGTATCCTGAATATTTCAATAAGGATTTTAGTAAAGTTGAAAAAATATCTGGTATGAAACACTCACTCGCTTTTCTATTACTGCGATTCACTCAGTATAGGTGACAAATTTTCTTTAAACTTCTAAGTCTTATTAGATATTAGCTGGTCTTCAAAGTTTTAGATCATTGGGGAGGACTTAAACTTAATAAAAAAACACTTTTTTTAAGGATAGCATAACATTAAAACCCCTCCCTGCCCTAAAATTTACTTCAATGAACTTTCATGGAAAAAATGTTGATACAAAAAAGACAGGCCTGTGTAATCGTAGTTAGTTTTACCAAATTTAATAAAATACATTGATGTTTTTATAGAGAAAGTGGCAGAAAAACAACTGTTCGGGTAAAAACGCACTTCCGGTCAAGCGAGTTTTTTTTTTTTAAACTCAGAATTTTGACAACAAATTTAATTCAAATTAATATTATTTAGATGAAGGAATTGTATAATACACTAAATTACCACTCTATTAAAAAAACACACCCCGATCCCTTCCTCTAAAACCAGCTTAAATGAATTTTCCCGGAGAAATGTTTTAGATCAAAGTTGAGGCTTTTAATATACGCTGTGTGCTTGATAAAACAAGTTTAATTAAAAATTCGTTGGAATCATTTCCGTGGAAATTCCTAAGAAAAAAGGGACGATTTCATTTAATAAAGTTGGTACTTCCGGTTGAGAAATTTTAACCGATAACTTTACCGTCGGATCAAGGAAAGGGATTAGGTCAGTGGTAGGCGCGTTGGATTAACAACGAGGGTTTGAGTCCAGCAGTGCTGCCCCCTTGGATTTTCTCTTCTTAGGATCCTCTACAGCTCACTACCCGACGATGGACAGTGCACTGAAAAGGCTTTTTGGGGCACAATAGATCTTCCAGGTCTCAGGGCAATATCCCCACATAACAATCAACACATCTACTGTCGGATTCCATCGTGATACTCCAACGGAATGTCAAGTTTGAACTTTCCGATATCGCAAACTTGACACTATTACAATAATTCCTCACTAAGAGAGTGAAAAAATGATATATTCCATTACGGAAAATATGCCAGACCAGTCGGACAGTTTTGGCTTGAAACAACTGGTTTCAATAAAGTGTTGAGAGGTGGGGAGAATAATAAAACAAATACCAGCCAATAATAATCAAAGTTATTATAACTTGGTGAACAAATAAACATTGGGGACTTGTATATTAGTATCTAATCTTCTCACAAATATCTCATAAAACAATATTTATTGTTTACAGTGATATCACACTCTTTACATTAAACATTACAAACACCATTAATCCTAGAATAAATGTACTGGAATAAATAAATAAATAAAAAAAAAGAAAAAAAAAAGAAGTTATTTTACTTTTTTTATTTTTTATTCGCTGCTTATATTCTCGTATGGATTTACTTTATCGCATGCACCGAATGAATATAAAATATGAAATTATATAAACTTTTGTTTATTACCCAGTTACAAATTTCCATATAATTAAAAATGTACATAGACGTATATATCCGAAATACGAGTATATTATTTGGTAAAATAAAAGTCTATAGTTACTGTAACCTGATTGTCAGTAAAATCGAAATTTTGCGCGTCTCCTTGTGGCAAGTAAATGAAATATACCAAGTTTTAGTTACCCGGGATTTTCAGCTTTTTTTTTTTAGTATTATGCTTGATCACAGTGATCCACACACACACACACACACACACACACACACACACACACACACCCATAGACCAATTTCTAGAAATCACTTTTTCGTACGCAGCGCATCTCGAAGCAGTATTTCCGGTGAAAACAATATTTACAAAATTCGACATGATCTTAACATTTCATATTACATATCAGTAAGTGGCTCTTTCTGGAAACACAGATTTTTTTACTGAAAATCTTTGTGTACGATCCTCTAGCGTTTATCTAAATGAGCTTCTAGCGATTTTTTTTTTCCATATAAAATTCCACAAAAACATTCTTTTCGAACTCAGAGGACCCTGTAACATATATTTCCGGTGAAAACTCAATTTTACAAAATTTCACACTTGCTCAATAATTTATTAGGTGAAAATAATATGGATTTCCTCGCCTACCCAGCTAGATATGTTTTGCCAGATTTTTAGCCCCTAATGGGAGCCTTTATGAGATGATTAGTTCCATGAACTTTTACAATATAGAAGTGTTCATACGCTTAAATCAGAGAACGGTAAAAAAATAGGAGATTAATTGCGAGATTGTTATGAAAAATAACTTCTTTAACAAAAAAGATGTTGATACAATCATATGCGCTACCACATTTCAATTTAGAACTTTAATTTATTTCCTAGATTAATTAAAAAGCATCAACCGATGAGGCATTTAAAAATTTTGTTAAACCAATCATTTCTTTTATAAAACTAGATACACTCCTAATTTTATTATTATGGACATTTTCTTTAGAAAGAACAATAATAAGTTTTTTCTTTTTCTTAAAGATCAAATGTTATGAGTTCAGTTGAAAAATAATTAAACAACAATTAGTTTAAATGAAAGTCACCATTACACAAAACAAAATTGACTAGAGTCTCTTTACTTAGAAAAGAAAAGAAAAGGAAAAGAATGCGTCCACTTTGAAGAATGTCTGCCCTCTGTCCCTTTAATAAAAGAAAGAAAATAAGAACCAACAAAATATTTTCTCTGTTGTTAAAGAACGTACAATCAAAGTAGAAAACTAGGAGAGTCTGAAAAATAAAGAACGCAGCGTAAGGTTCAAAGAGAGTGAAATATAAAATTGAGTTCTGGAAGCTTTGACATTTCATTGTAAATTTTGCTCATTCATATTCGTCAATTTCCCGCAACAATGGAATCTGTTTTTTTTCCCATCTAGCGCATAAAACTAAACCCAGTTTGATCCTGAAGAGTGAAAAAAAACAAAGAAAATACCAATCTATTGTCCTAATCTATTTACAATTAGTACAGCACAGATCAAATAGAACAGATATAAAATAAAAATCAGTTACTCTTATTCTCAACAGAAGAAGCGCCTACAAACACTAATAGGAAAATCATAATCCTCACATCCTAAGCTAACTCACATGTATGCTAAGAGAAATAAATTTTTCTATAAACTGCGATCGTGCGAGATTTTCGGAATTGAGTCTTCACCAGAAATACATGTTTTGAGGTTCCCAGAGTCAAAAAAACTAAAAACAGAAAGCTCAAACTTGTTGTACCATTTAAGGTACATTTCCGAACTCGACCGCAGCAACCAACTGCAGCGACAGGCTTCAGACGCAGACGGCAGCTGCTCTGTCGTCTGTGGTCGGATCAATATTGAACGCAGCGACAAATAGCTTGCAGTCACTTCAAAGCGTTAACATAGACAACATGTCAGATGTGTTTGATTCAACTGATTCTTTTTGTGTCTTTTGTTGGCAGAGGAAGAGGACGATGACTTTTTGTTATTATATACCAGAAAGAAAAGAAAAGCAACAATGCCAACGGTATATTTCAAAAATCAATTATGGGGAAAAAAATAGCAACCAATAGATTTAATATACCAGGATCGAAACAACTACTAGAATCAGATGTGATTATACCACATTTCCTGATTGGAGACGAAGCATTTGCACTAAGTAGTTTTATGATGAAGCCCTATTCTAAAAAAGTGGCAAGATTTGATAGAAGAGAAACAAATTTATAACTACAGATTATGCCGAGATCGCCGAGTGACAGAAAATGCAATTGAGCTATTAAGTCGAGTATTTAGAGTGTTTTATACACCTCTCGCTGTAGCGCCTGATATAGTTGATGATCTCATATTAACAGCTTGTTGTTTGCACAATCTTCTTCGTGATGGTTATCTCGAAGAAAACAACTCTCCAATTTTTAATTATATTAATGAAGAGTCCAGCCGGGACAACATGATAAACTTATCTCGTTTTGGTGGATTTTCTAATACTCAAGGATTTCAAATCAGAGACAAACTTAAAGCTTTCTTCTGCGGCGCCATTTCCTGGCAAGAAGCCGCAATTAGTTATGGAATAGATAGGAATGAATAGCGTTTATGTATATGTATGTGTATGTGTTTGGGGTCAATTATTTGTTTAAATGATGCATTATGATTTGCTTCATAATGCCTGGGTGATTTGAATAATTCAGCGCAGAAGCAGGTACCGGTAGTTTGCTAAGGTTGTGATTTGTTGACATAGAAAAATATATGCCGGGACATTATGAGCAGTATTTATATGTGTCATTTTGTCAAACATGTGTTTTTAGTCATGTATGTTTCATTTGCTAAAGAAATCCATTTAATTAAAGAACATATAACCTCACCATCTTTATTTGACTCCTTTCCTATAATTTTCCAAACTTTATCTTTAACTAGGTTATTGCGATAATCAGCGTGGCTTACGTCATAAATTACTGCACGTTTAGCTACTAAGTTAATTAACTTATCCTCATCTGCAACTGAAAAACTCATTTTTAAAACACTGTAACTTGTCTGTCGCCGGCGGCAGTACTGGTTCTCGATCAGTGATGCGGTCTGCGGTCTACAAGTGGCGCGACTGCAGGCGACAAAGGCGCTGTGTTCCGAATGCAATCCATATAAAATCATACAAACCAGTATTGTCGCCTGCGGTTTGACGTTGCAGCTTGCCGTCTGCAGTCTGCGGTCTGCAGCCTTGTTCGGAATTGTACCTTTATGCACTACCACCGCATCAGACACGAAGATTTCGGGCAAAATCCATCAACCATAACTGCAAGTTATCGTATCAACCATTACTGATTTTTTTTTTTTTTTATAGTTTTTTGTGATTTTCCTCAAAAACGGCTTCTACGATTTAATTTGAACTAGGTATGCGAACTACAAATATTATGAGTTACAACTTTGATTTGAAACTTATCTCCGGCAAAATTCATTTAAGGGCACTTTGGGAGGAGGGGTGAGGTTTTGTTTCCCCTCTAAAGTGTTATCTTAATTTATTACGTAATTCTAACTCTATATAATATTAAGTAGTATTAAATATGTAGCGTAAATTCCAAGTTTGGAGAAAATCGGATGACCGGAAGTGCGTTTTTTACTGAAAAGTATTTTTCAGTTTTCTGCTATTTTCTCTAAAACGGCTTCAACGATTTACTTTTTAAACTAAGTATGTGAACTACACATATAAAGAGCTACAACTTTTATTTGCAACATTACTCTGGGTAAAGTCATTTATGGGAGCTTTAGGGGGGAGGGTGGGGTTTTGTTTTCCTCTAAATTGCTATCATAGTTGATTATACAATTCTACAAACTAAAACAAAAATTAATTAAAAATAAACAGATTGCCAAAATTCTGAGTGTTAAAGGAAATTAGTGAATTGGAGTGCATTTTTGCTGAACAATTTCTCATTTTCGGCGATTTTCTCCATAAAACCACCGACGGATTGCATTAAATTTAGGATACATTGTGAATATACGTGGGCAAGGTGAAAAGTTCTCGGCCTAGTAGTGAAAATGAGTTTTTTGTTTTAAAATGCATTTATTTCTCAATATAGTCTCTCTTTAATTCAATACGTTTTGTCCATCGTTTCTCCAATAACTTTCCGTCCCTGAAGTGCGATTCTGAAAGTTCTTCAAAATATCCATTTACCGCTGCTATCACCTCTTCATTTTCCGCAAAACGTTTTCCAGCCACAAATTTCTTAAGGTTAGGGAACAGATGAAAGTCAGAGGGAGCCAAAACTGGCAAATAGGGAGGATGTTCCTCCCTATTCAATTCATTCTTCAAATCCCTCAATTTTCCCACTGCCAAAGGGCCTTTGTGGGCGGGTGCATTGTTCTGGTGAAAGAGGATTTTTTGTGTGTTGCTAACCGGGCTTTTTCTCTCTAATTTTCATCTAGCTGGTCAAGAAGATGTGCGTAGTATTCCGCATTAATTGTTTGACCCTTTGCCAGGTAGTCAGTTAAAAGAATCCGTTTGGAATCCCCAAAAATACTAGCCATAACCTTTTCAGCCGATGCAATTGTCTTTGCTTTCTTCGGTGCAGAGCCACCGGCTTCTACCCACTGCTTGGACTTTTGTTGTTGTTTCGACCCAGGTGTAAAGACGTGATCCTATGTTTCATCCATCGTAACAAATTGACAGAAAATCGATTGGATTCTTCTCAAAAGGCACGAAAATTAATGAGAAACTAGATTCCTTGATTTGTTTGTGATCAGCATTTAACAAATGCGGTACCCATCTTGCACAAAGCTTTCTCATAGAGAGTTTTTCGTGTAAAATGTGCCGGACTCTTTCTTCTGAGATGCGTACAGCCTTAGCTATCTCGGACACCTTTAATCGACGATCATCATATTGCGGTATCTTCTCGATACTTTCTTCGATAGTGGCAGTTTTTGGCCCGTCCTTCACGCGGATCATCTTCAATCGATTTACGAGCACGTTTAAACTCAGCTGCCCATTTTGTTTTACTGTTGATAACGAAGGTGCAGACACCTTATACACTTTCACCAACTTTGGATGAATTTCTGTTGCCAATAATCCATCCAAAACGAAGAATTTTATGACGGAACACTATTCATTTTTTCAAGTTTATTCATTTTGTCAAAAACTCACAACAGTTTACTTTAAACAGCCATATAAAACAAACTATATGTCTGATCAAATTCACATTTGGTATTTACTTTTGGAACAAGTGTGCCAACATAACAAAACAGTAATTTCATTTGTAGTAGTGCCATCTCTGGGCTAGACCGAGAATTTTTCACCTTGCCCTAGTAGAGAGAGATCTATCACTTTTGTTTGAAACTTTTATCCGAAAGAAGTTTTTTTTGGGGGGGAGCGACGGGAGGAGTTTTTGCTTTCAAAGTCAACTCTGTAAACTGTAGTAAGAACAAGTCATGTGTGTATTTGACACCAGATACTTTTCGTTTTCAGGAGATCTCACAGTGTTTACTAACAGGAAAGCTCAATTTCGAAAAATTTAATAATCGCAATACTTCTTAATAGGAAGTAAACAGGAAGTAAAAATCACTAAATTTATACTTTGAAATATTATGACGTGATTGATATATTGTTACAAAAAGGGTTGTAAAAACTTAAAAAAAATAAAAATAAAAATAAACAAACAATACACCAATGTTCTCTTTGAAAGAGAAAAGCGGTTAATTAATTTTTCACATAGATTGATTATTTTTTCTTTCCTGAAAGATTCCAATTTACTTACATCTTTTTTAATGAGAGCAACCTGATTGTATCTCCCCTCCCCCCCAATGATAGCTTTTACAAAGAAAGTGATTTGAATAAATCAAAATTCTTTCATCACTTTTTCTTTTGTTCGTCACTTCTACTTTCCTGCCCAAGTTTAAAATATATAATATAAAAAAAAGAAAACAAGTTTTTCATGGTTAATCAACATTCAAAATTTTCTGAATAAAATATTCATCATTACATTTCATGAATGAAATGTTGGCAAGCCTGAAGCATTTACATTTTAAATGAAACGAACTAATAGGAGGGGGGGGGGGATTTTCGCGCTAACTCCCATATACGATGTATAATTTTCACTCTATAGCAATTTAATGGAAAATTATATTTGAATATAAATTGAAACTGTGCAAGTTAGATCAATTTATAATAAATTATTGAGACATGGTAAAATTTGAATATAAACCCGGCAAGTAAAACATTAATTTCCTTCGGGCAAATATTATTTTCTCTTACTGCTTGTAAGAAAGTATTGCAATAGTGACAAATTTTCAAAATGATGTTTAATTGAAAGCATATGATTTGAGGCATGAACAAAATATCTCAAAAAACCAAAAACGATGTTTCCTCAAAATCTATCAAAAGGGAAATATTCAATCCCATATTGATTTGGACGGGATCTGGACCTATTAAGGTGGCAGAGATTCAAGAAATTTAGGTCGGCCTATATCTTGACCTAAATATCCGATTTGTTTTTCTTTTAAATTATATTAAGGTAATTATTTTGTAAATATTATTATTATTCAAAGAAGGGGAGGGTAAAACCCTACGCTAACCAAAGCCTCCCTGGGCCCATATAGCTATCCCAAAAGAATAACAATTACCACGTCTGCAACAAAAATCCAGGCACGGTTTTACCCAGCTAAGTTTTACCACACTCCGAACAAATCAGTCTATAACCTTAAAAGGACTCAGCTTAAGCTCTTCTACCGATATCCTCTTCCGGCCAAAGGTCCTGAATCTAATCTACTCACAACCCAAACAATCCGTCATGAGATTTATGGGGGTTTCCTCCTCCGTCTCACAGACTCTAAAAAAGAGATCAGGCATGAGCCCCATTCTATAGAAATGTCTCCTTAAACCACAATGCCCAGTGAGGAAACCAACCAGATACCTGAGGGAGTCTATGAAAGACACAGGACTCCCTCACTGCCCGGACCCCCCCAATGAGCATTTTAGACTGCCGACAACCTAATGTCGTAAAACAGTCGTATAAAACAAACTATTTGTCTGACCAAATTTACATTTGGTATTTACTTTTTTGCAACAAGTGTGCGAACATAACAAAACAATAATTTCATATGTAGTAGTGCCATCTCTGGGCTGGACTGAGAACTTTTCACCTTGCCCTAGTAGAGATCTATCACTTTTGTTTGAAACTTTTATCCGAAAGAAGTTTTTTTGGGGGGAAGGGGCGTGCCGGGAGAAGTTTTTGCTTTCAAAGTCAACTCCGTAAACTGCAGTAAGATTCACCATAAGGATGAGTGCTGTGAGGCTGTCCATGACTGGAAGCCTGACAGACATGTGCCAAAAGATACACCAACAGTAGGCTCGGGACCAATGAAAGCGAGAGAGACTCCTAATTCGGCAAACCTATCCACTTCTAATTCCCAAAAATTCCTACATAACCTGATACCGAGACTAGAAGAAGAAAGATCTTCCAGTCTTTTGGACATTCTAACACCAATCTGGAAGTGAAGGACACATGAACCGATGGCCTTCAGCGTAGCTTGGCTGCCCGAGCAGACACAAACACCTTTTAAGTTAGTGTTACGTACCCTCTCATCCAAGATACAACAAAGGATTGCATATACCTCAACCTGGAAAACAGTGGTCCACTCTGTAGGTACCGCCAAGTCTGCCATCTCAAAATAGTTTTGTAAATAAAATTGAATATCAAGATCAAATATTGTATCTTATTTTACATAATATGTTTTGTTTTTCTATGTTCAATTTAAATCATAAATAATATCATATAAATATTTATTAAATTTAAGCAAATATTGTAATATGGAACATGTTGAAAATAAATTCCCTCTCAATATTCACTATTGAGAGGAAAAAACCACACACACAAAGCCCCATTTCTAAAATAACCCTTTTTACTTCTTTCTGGGCTTCCTAAACATTGCGCTACTGTAAGAGAAAGTAAATTGAGAAATAAACCCACAATTTTTCTCTTAATGCAGTACTTACAGATATCTAATTTACAATTTATTAATTTGATTTACAATTTACAAATTTATTAATTTGATTTACAATTTACAAATTTATTTTAAAGTACAAATTTCATTAAACTCATTTATATCATTTATTAGGTTGTAACCGTTTATAAAATTAAATTAAATGGAATATCAAGTATATGAACTCGCTGTTCTTATATTTTATTTCTTTATTTTGTACACATACCCATGCAAGCAATACACACACACTCATACATATGTAAATACACCTGTTAAAATTTGTATTTCCATGGAAACCTATATTCGAAAACTAACCAGATTGAAAAGTTTACAATTCTATAATGTGTAAGTAAACACAATTCTAAGAGAAAGTAAACATTCCAAAATTACATTTCCCGTTGTTTTACATCAATGCAATGTAAATATAAAAGCTATTAAATATTTGTAACGGAAAAACCAAATTCTTTAAAAAGGTAAATGAATTTTTTTTTGTTTTTAAACTAACCGTTATGTAAACATTTACATTTTCAACTAATTAAAAAATTGTTATAAAGTATGATGAACATTGATTGTAGAGATCAGTCAATAAACATAACTTTATAGTAATGCCAAAGTGATGTAAGTTTATTTACCCTGCTTTTCTCAACGCTATATTTAGAACTGACGTATTTTGTGAAATTTAGAACGTCAAAAGAACATGAAATCTGTTAAACAAAAACAAAAATGAAACTAAAATACAAAAACTTTTTTGCTTTGTCTTACTTCTAAGAGGATTATCTGGTATTTGGTTACAACCAACATATCCCCCCCCCCCCCGCCACGATTATATTTATTTTAGAGGAACTAAACTGTGAGTAAAATCCTTGGGTGAAGAAATGTATTCATTTTACAATAATTGTTTTTAATTACAGTAAGTGACGTTGTGTGAATGTTTCACACCAGATTTTCTTTGTTTCCTATCAGTAAAGAGAGCGATGTTTGTGCCAAGTCCACTGCACTCTGGATATCTAACACAATATTCCAAAAACCTAAAAATTGCAAAAAACTCAAACATGATATTTCTTTTAGACACACAGCAGGAAAAAGACACACCTACAGCCAAAAAACTCGCCAAAAGACAACTACATGATCACCGCATGTGACAACGTAATTTTCGACAAAATCCATCAACCGGAACTGTGACTTTACTGCAGTCTCTTACGGTTAATAAACGGAACATTATAATCGTGTCAAATTTACGATATCGAGTTTTTACCGGAAACATCCGTTTTGAGGTCCTCTAAGTCAAAAAAAGTGATTTTTAGCAATTGAGTATCCCTGTGTGTGTATGAAGCTAGTATATCTCAAAAACGAAGAAAAATCGCAGAATGTTTAAAGTTAATATTCCGTTGACTTGGAAACCACATCCCGACTAAAAAGACTTGAACTTAACAGACGCTATTCCCTACTTAAAAGACTACTCGACAACAGATCAAAACTATCACTAAACAACAAAAGGCTCATTAAACACATATATGTTAAAACCTAACTGGAGTAGGGACATCGAACTATAGGGTTCAACAAAACGTTCAAATTTCCAAAGAATTCAATCTCTCCAATCCAAAATCCTTCGCACTATCGTTAACTCTCCATTTTATGTTTCAAATCTAACCATTCATACGGACTTAGATAATTCCTTTTGTAAGCAAGATTGCCCGAACCCGATATGATAAATTCAATCTGACTTTTCATTCCCACTATAATCCTCTTATCCGAAATTTATCATCCCAGATAGCATTCCAGATAATCCTCCCAGACGTTTAAGGTGCAAGTGGCCTCGCGATCTCTTCTCCGTAGAAGAAGGAAGCAATTAATTCGATTAATTAATTAGGAAGTGTTACCGCTGGGTACTATAGTGAGATGTGTCACCGTCAATGTGAGTTTGTCAGTGTTACTTATAGCACACACAGCGCTGGTGGAACAATTCAAATAAAAAAAATATATATATTTCGTTAAAGTGCGTTTTTATGATTTTCTAGAAAACGGTACCAAACATTTTCTTTGAAATTTATATATTAACTACACATACAAAAGAGCGATATAACTTTTACTTGAAACATTTCTCTGGGAAAACTGGTTTAACAATATACTGCGAAATTTCCAGAATATTATTAAGATTTTTTTTTTTTTAATTTTGTCAAAAATGGCTACAACGATATTCTAATTCTAGGGTTCTGAGGAATCTGTGACATTAAATTTCAAACGTTATTTATTCAAAATTATTGGCGTTGTCTTCTGCGATATTGTGTTTCACACCAGTTTTTTTTTTGTACTACACGTACATGTTCATATTTAATATTCTGTAAAATTCTAAGTTAAAAATCTGGTGTGAAACACTCACACAACTTTCTTTTACTCTAGTTTTGACAAATTTTATAGTTACTATACCAAATTTAATGAAATTCATCGGAGTTCGTCGAAAACTGAAAAACTGTTCAGTAAAAGCGCACTTCCGGTTTACTAATTTTCTTGAAACTCGGAATTTTGGCCATCTGTTAATTTCTAATTAATTTTATTTGGATTGTAGAATTGTATATAGTTCCTCCCCCATCGACTATGATAGTTGTATTGTATCGACTATGATAGTTCCTTCCCCCAAAAGCCCCCTTAAATGACTTTACCTGAAGAAATGTTTCAAATAAAAGTTGTAGCTCTTTATATTTGTAGTTCATATTCCTAGTTTAAAGAAAATCGTTGGAGCCGTTTTCGAGAAAATACCAGAAAACTGAAAAATACATTTCAGTAAAAACGCACTTCCTATCATCTGATTTTTTTCCAAACTAGGAATTTCAACAACACATTTAATTCTAAATAATATTATTTAGATGACGGTGTAGTGGAAGAAAGAAATAAAAGAAAATAATAGTTTTTAAAAATAGTTTAGAATATTTTAAAATTTGTTAATATTTTAAATGTATCTTAGAGCAGTTAAAAGAGTCAGGTACTGTAATTTGGGGTCATCGCTATTAGTGAAACAAAGGCACAAAAATCCTTTAAATTAATACAATGCTACTTGGCCAACTGTTTTGTTAGTGAGAGCATTCCTTCGTACATAATAGTCTGCCTTCTGCCTTCAAACAAGACAGTCTGCATTCTGCTTCCAAAAGCCAGAACACTTGTTTCAGGAATTGTTCTCTAAAAATCAGTGGCGGATTCACAATATATTAATAAGTTTATAATATCAAATAACTTGTAGTCATTATTTTGAAAGAATATATTTATTGTTAGTAGTGGTGACTACTTTCTAAATTATTCTTATTACTTCTATCTCAAACATACATACAAGCCTTGTACTAAACCGCTCACGCTACTTTAACAACTCAACACACTCAATCACATTTCAACAGAATTGTATAGTAAACTGAAAAAGCACTTTAGAGGAATAGCTAATCCCACTCCTTCCACAAAAGTGCCCTTTAATGAATTTTTCCAGAGAAACGTTTCAAATCAAAGTTACATTGATTATTGAATGTAAAGTTGATATACCAAGTTTGAAGAAAATTGTCGGAGGCATTTTTGAGTAAATCGCAAAACATGAAAAAAACCTTAAGTGTTACTTCCGGTTGAGAAATTTTGACAGATGACGTACTGTCGGATTCGAAAATCAATTTGAACTTTTTACGATTTTTCGTTTTTGAGCTACGCTGTACACATACACATACACACACACACACATACCATTTTCTAAAAACCACTTTTTTGGACTCAAAGCGGACCCCAAAACGGATATTTCCGGTGAAATCTCGATATCGAAAATTTGGCACAATTACAATACTTCCTCTTAAGAAAGTAAAAACAATAATCCCTTCGTAACAATAAAAAAAAAATTAATGCTATTTGTTTCAAGTTCATAAATTAATTAATAACAAATTTGGACGAACTAGAGACGTACATTAAAATACAATACTGTGAAATCCTTACAAAGGATAAATGGGACAAGGGGAATTTCCCTCTTTTGACAATGGCCACAAAGTTAAGTCATTATTCATGCAGAAAATCTGTTTAGGGCAGGTTTATATATATATGCTAAAATTGTCCTAAACTAATCTAAATTTGTGATAGCTATATAACATAAAACCACAAGTTCACGCTACGTACATACATAAAAAGCATGTTCAAAATTTATATATTCTGGAGAAAATTAGAAAAAAAAAATCTGTTGAAAAAAACCTCACACCACTTTCTCTTGTGGAAATAGAAATGTTAATATTTGTTATGCATGTGTTTTGGTGTGTGCAACAGAAGATCTCAAAAACGAAAAATCGCAGTCAGACACGATGATTTACGGACAAAATACGGCAACCGGAAGTATGACTTTACTGAATGTTTTTTTGTTTTTGTTTTCAGTTTTTCGTGGTTTTCTCGATAATGGGTCCAAATATTTTTCTTTAAACTTCGTACACCATCTACACACATGAATACCTATCACTTTTATTTCATTTTCCTGGGAAAATTGATTTTTTAAGTGTTCTGGAGGAACAGTAGCGTTATATATTCCTCTAAAGTATGACTTATATTTTACCACCTACATGATATTAATCCCAATTAACCACGTTGGTCTAGTGGCTAGTGCACTCGACTTTCATGCGAGAATTCATGGTTCGATTCCCGTGAGGGCAAAGTCGGTGTTGACCCAGCATCGAGAGAAAAAATGGGAAGCTACACTTAGTAGCGCTCTAGGTAGTGAAGGTCAGAACTAAACGGCAGGAAACTGCAGCGTGCATACAACACATATCCCCCAATATATGCCGTCTGGCAAGCCATGGTCCTTCATGGATTGTAGCGCCGTTTTTTTTTTAAGCATCAATAAGAATTCTATATTTAAAGAAAATATACGAAAGTGCAATTTTACACAATAGGTTTTCTAACCTTCTCGTACATGGTTATCACAATTTTCTTTAACCTTGGATGCATGCATAGTCTCCAAGGAAACGTATCACTTTTATTTGAAACATTTTTCTGAAAAAATTGATTTTAGAGAGATATTGGAGTTGGTTTAAATTTCAATTTGAAGGCCGGTCAGGTATACAACAAGTAAATTCCCTGGCATCATGTTTATGTCCAGCCCAACTAAACACATTGTAACGTTGCAATTTTAAAGAAAATGTCTCAGTTAAATTGTATTAATTAGAGTAAGAGAAAGTCGTGTGAATGTTTCACACCAGATTTTTTTTTTTACACATCCATTTATGGAGATTTCTAATAAATTGGTTTCTAATCTATTGGTGGCAGCAGCCAGCAGACAGTACATGTTAAGAGGGACTCTTTTCATTTCTGTCGAATAGATTGTAAGCTGGGCAAGTAAATAGAATGTAAGTCATTACATTGTTCATTTGCTTATCACATGTTCGACACTTATCTGTAGGGTGTATGTGCGCAATGCGATATAGTCCAAAAGTACATAGCCTCTTATGGCACTCAATACAATTATAAAAATAGCAATTTTTCTTCAATCTTGGAACTTAAACTTTTCGTTGTATATCGGTGGGGGGTGGGGAGAACATGTTGGTTCACTCAGTGTGTGAACTAAATTTGCTCTGTGCAAGTCTGCGTTATGACATTGTCTGACAAATGCATCCTGAAGATGGGCGAACGCCCGAAACCGGTTGATGACCATAAAATGAAGCAGGCTATCACGGAAATGTCTCTGATTCTAAGAGTCCCTCAAAAAATCAATTTTCCTGGAAAATCTGTTTCAAATAAAAGTGATAAGCAATAAAAGCTTAAAGAAAATCGTTAGAGGTTAAAAAAGACGCGGAAACCTAAAAAAAAAAAAGAGGAAGAAAAAGACAACGTTTTAATAAATTCATATTTCCGGTTGATAGTTTTCGACTGAAACCATCGGTCACATTAGGGGTGGGGGGTAGTAGTACCTAAACGGAAAAGTTTGAGCTTCCTGCGATTTGTCACTGTTGATTATTTTGCTCTCTCTCTTACATACCTACATACACATATACACACATACACACGTACACACATACACACATCCACACATACACACGTACACACATACACACGTACACACACTCAGAACGAAAAACCATTCGTAAAAAAAATGTTTCCCATGCTCAGGAATCCTCAAACGTTATTCCAAAAGGAAATTTAATTTCGAAAATTTGACACGCTCGTAATTTTCCTCTTACCTCGGAGAAAGAAAACATAAATAATAAAATTTGAGAAATAAAAGATATAAAGAAATAAATTGTTGTATTGAACAGATATGTCTGTCTATTGTGTTTCATGTGATTAGCGGCTTCACGAGTTAGAAGAGAGATGGTTTCCTTCAATATATTTGAGTAACCAAACCTGAAATCTGCATTTAAATTTGAAGCCTCATATCCGGTGAATCACCGGAAGAAGAACGATCGATATGAAAACTCTATTTAGAAAAATTTGCCGTCATAAATCATAGAACCTTCACTTATCACAGAAATAGAAAATAAATAACAAAGAATATATAAATGTAAGTAAATATAATATAAGTGGTGTTTCAAGTTATATTATAATCTACTCTCAAAGTGACCTATTTTAGGCAAAGGACACTGAACAAAACCAAAAGCTAATATTAGAAACACTTTACACTGATCCTTTTACTAAAAACCTGCTTGATCTCTCTATTCGTTTGTTTCACTAAGGAAGTAAATTACTGTTTACTAACAAAATAAGGGAGTTACTTTAAATGGAATCACGTTTCTCGTAGCATTACTTTATTACGACTGATAAAGCTTATCAACAAATTTGTTATTACTTTTTGTTTTCTCATTTCTAAATGGTAATAAAATGTGAGTATTCTGTAACC
Source organism: Triatoma infestans (assembly GCA_011037195.1). Taxonomy (NCBI): domain Eukaryota; kingdom Metazoa; phylum Arthropoda; class Insecta; order Hemiptera; family Reduviidae; genus Triatoma; species Triatoma infestans. Next base: position 10,909 of record JAAEAF010007625.1, on the reverse strand, counting down.
TCTTGTTAAAGCTGCCTACAATTTATTATGTTACTATTTTTATTTATTTATAATCGCACGTTGTAATTTATATATAATTATTGTTTAGAGCTTTTATCCCTCTCCAAAAAAAAACAAAAAAAAAACACTCTTGGCAAGGCTCCTCCCACTTCTTGTGGTCCTCATGTACACCGGCATCCTCATCATTATTTTACAACCCCTATTTAATTGCGGACCTTTCAAATTCCTCATAAGCCCTGCTTTTGAGCGAGTTGATATTAGCATATTTCTGCTACACAAGGCAATATTTAATTAATTATGTCAAAATTACAATAATTACTTTTTGAATTCTCGCCCCTAACTCCCTAAAACGGACAGCTTCTATTATGTGGCTCTTTCAAAAATTTGAGTTTAATATTTCATTCAAAATATAAAATTAAGAAATTTAAGAGTACTTAAATGACTTAATAAAAAAAAAAAAAAGCGGTAACATTATACAGTCTTGTTAAAGGTTACTTTACTTGAGGTGACGACACAGTCTAGACTAGATGATAGTGTGATGGATGCCAGAAATATAAAAATATATTTAATTTGAAATTATCAAATTATGAAGAAAATGTAGCATTCGCTGGTAAAAGGGACTATTCAGGTAGAAGACCATTATTGTCTTTTAGAGTTCATGAACCTTGTTAGCATTGTCTACCCCTTCTTCTCAGGGGGAAGATTTGAACGAATAGTTAGAAGGCATTCTTTCAGGACAGTCTGTTCTAGACACTGAACCAGAACACTTGTACCAGTAAACATCAGTGCCAGATATAAGTTAAAGCATAAGAGTTTTGCACTTAATCTATATGAATAATTGATTTAAACATAATTACTGTGTTATTGAAAAATTTCTTTAAAGATAATAAATTTAATTTTATCTACCAGTGTTTTCTTAATTATTTCTTATTACTTATCTTCTCTTTGAACATACACACAAGCCCTTTACTAAACCGCTCACGCCACAAGCTACCACTACTACAATACATCACAATATCACCAATTACATTTTAATAGTCAGAAGTAAAAACTTGAATGATATGTTTACTAGTGAAATGATGTACCTCCCACCCATCCAAAAAAAAAAAAAATGGCTCAGCTCTTAAAGGAGAAATACAAACCTTATGGATTTATATTGTCCTTTCCGGCTTTCCTTAGTAAAAGCTTTTATCTTTTCAACAACGAATTAGGACAAAAACAAACCATCTAGGCTAATCTATATCTATATATAAAAACAAATGTTCTACAATTTCCTAGGGACATTTGCGAGAGTTTATTGACACCATAACAAACATTTTTATCGATTCTATAAGGTATGAATATCTGTCTGTAAGGTTTCACAATTTAAACTGTGCAAGCTTTAGTTTGACACTAGTCACCCCAGGTATACAGATATATAATCGTTACTAACTTTTCTTTAAGAGCGGAGCCATTTCCAGTCCAACCAAATATTTCTAAACATTGTAATTTTAAAGAAAATTTCTCTTACAAACAATGGGAGAAAGTAAAAAGAAATTGATGTTTTTATAATCGCTAATACAAGGGAATAGTTAATAATATTAATTAAAGTTAACGAACTATTAACAATTTCTTTAACCAAACTTCCAGACGAATGGAATGTTGTTGACAACAGACCAGACCCTTTTAGTGTTTACATTTAAAATGAAGTAATTTGTATCTATAGAGGTAAACTTATAATCAAATTTAACTAACAAAGTATTTATCTGAATAATAATAAGTTTTTAATACCAATTGTTATTTATTTCATTTAAATCTTAGAAATTATTTTAGACGTTAATTTATTTAAACTAAATTGTTCTATACAGTTTTTTATGTAAATTTAAAAAATGATTTCATAAATTTGAAATTATAAAACCTATCTAATGAATGAAATTGTTTACTTCCTCCTATTAAGAGGAAGTGGTTGCGTCAAATTTATTAAACTGAGTTTTTAATGAAAATAGATTTTTTTAAAAAACCTCTAAATATGAAAGATAAAAAAAAACGTTTTTTGACGATTGATCTGTGTGCGTGTGTTTGAAGAAAATATGTGAGAAAAACGAAAAAAAAATCGAAGGAATGTCAAACTTGATATTCCGTTTAGATACCTCAACCGTATCTAACAATTGGTTTAGGTGAAAATTTCAACTACCGGAAAAGCGACGTTTTTTTTTCTTCAGTTTTTACGGGAATTTCTTAAAAAATTGCTGCAACGATTGTGTTCAAACTTCATACAATATCTAAACACATCATTAACTTGATCACTTTTGTTTCTAACATTTTCCCGGTAAAAGAGATTTTTTTGGTGTATTCTGGGGGAGCAGTAATGTTAAGCATTCCTCTAAAGTACCACATCATAGTACTATATGGTTTTGCCAACTATATAATATTATTGAAAATATGGATGGGTCCGCATTGCTGGATAACATCCGGTATTTTATCCGTCGTAGCAAAATCCGAAACCGTTCAGGAGCAAAACCAATATGCATGCTACGACGGATAAAATACCGGATATAATATTATGTTACATTACGAATGTTGTTGATTTCAAATTTGTAAAAAACTGGTTAATTGTAATTGTGAGTTTACAGAGTAAGTTTTGTGTGTGTGTGTGTGGGGGGGGGGCTTTTCTCAAAAACGGCTTCAATTACTTCTTTACTTTTACTTGGTAAGAGGAAATAAGTATTGCAATCGTGGCAAATTTGCGAAATTGAGTTTTCACCGGAAATAGATAGAGTGGGGAAAATGTCTTCAGCTGCATGTGTGTTAATAGACAATCTCAAAAATGAAAAATCGCAGTAAGATTAAACTTCATATTCTACCAACACATCAGACACAAAGGTTTTGGAGCGAAATCAAAATCAACCAAAATTGCGACTTTATTAAATGTTTTTTTTCTTCAGTTTTTCGCGATTTTTCATAAACGGCTCCAACAATTTTCTTTAAACTTCGCGTATTATGTATATGTTACGCTCAAAGACCGAAAATGCTCATTGAGCAAACAAACAGCTCACAACGCGTTGTGGTCACTGTAAAACATCCACATCGCGAAATTCGTGTTATAGCACTTATGAAAACGCTCACGTCGCGTTGGGGCAATCACAGAAAGACCACATAGCGAAATTCGTGTCGTGGCTATCATGCTATACGACCACAACGCATTGTGGTAATGAAGAAAAGCCATGACGCGTTCTGAGCACTAGTTGGTGTAACCATATCACGACGGACTGGTTGTAACTTGTCGGCTTGAGTACAACGATGCATTAAAACATCTGTAGAATTGTTTATTCATTTCTTATGTGTTTCTGGGGGTGAACATATATCAGCGCTAACCATGACCAATAAAAAAAGAAGTGTTTTATGATAAATTACGTGAGTTGTGGAAAGAAGCACTGATCGCAGTTTTATCATGGGTACAGAAAAATATGAAATGTTACTTAATGAAACAAAACAGCCTCAGCTTCTTAAAAAAAAAAAAAAAAAAAAAAAAAAAAAAAAAAAACAGTCTCTATCTTCAAAGCAGTATCGTCGTCTTAAACGATATAATGTCTTAAAAATTGGTGTTACTGAAAAGTTGGTTGAAGCTGAAGCAGATAGCACAAGTTCAAAAATCCGTTACTTCTGCAAAACAAATGAACATGGTTCTAATATGGTTCCATACGCGTCATGGCTTTTCTTCACTGCCAGAATACGTTGTGCTCGTATGCATGATAGCCACGACACGAAATTCGCTATGTAGTCTTTCTGCGATTGCCCAAACGCTTCGTGAGCGTTTTCATAAGAGCAATAACACGAATTTCGCGATGTGGATGTATTACAGTGACCACAACGCGTTGTAAGCTGTTTTTTCGCTCAATGAACATTTTCGGTCTTTGAGCGTAACATATACATAATACACGAAGAAAATCGGTTAACCGGAAGTGAGACTTATAGAATAGGTTTTTGAGATTTTTTTTTGGAATTTTCTCGGAAACTCAATAACGATTTCCTTTAAGTTTGTTATGCTAACTCCACAGATATATACGTATCACTTTTATTTGTAAAATCTTTCAAAAAAAAAAATGATTTTGAATAGTTTGCGATATTTGGGGCGTTAAATTTCAAATGTATAAGCAGTTAGTTAGTTGTTTTTAGCAGTTGTTTTTTAGGCACTGTACTGGGCCAGAATATATACAGTGCCTACCACCGACAAATATATAAAATTGCAGTTCAAAGAATATTGGTCATTTTATATGTAATTGTTCTAACAGGAGTAAGAGAAAGTTGTGTGAGTTTTTCCATCAGATTTTTTTCAAATAGTTTTGATTGCTGCTGCTGCAAAAAAAAAAAAAGTGTATTTAAAACGAAAGTAATCTATTTTACATATAACTCTCGTTCAATGCTATGTACGCAGAACACGAATATTTAAAAGTACCTCTTTGCTCTCTTGTCAAATGAATAGGATTTTTTTTATTTCAATAATTGATCAATCTGCACCAACTCTTCATGGTTGTTAAGGGATACGAGAATATGAACAATTTGTTTAAAAATCGATAAACTAACCTGGTAAAATGCCATTCTAGACTGGGACACGTAAGAGCGTACTTCTGCCGTGGCCGTTATAGAATTATAAAGACGGACAATTACATTTGAGCGCTTCAACCGGACATTGATTATTTTTAAATAAAAGTTATAAACTTTTAAATGAAAGTTATAGAATTGTATCTGTACAGTGTGCATACCAAGTTTAAAGAAAATCGTTCCGGTCATTTTGGAAAAAGTGCCAAAAAACTTGAAACAAAAAACACGCACTTCCGAATAACCGGATTTCTTCAAATTTGGAATTCTATTAATACTTCTAATTGTAATGGACCTAATAAGGACTTAATCACTCTTCAAAAAGTCTTCATCACTCTCAAAAAGACTTACTGCATTTTTTCCTATCTCAAGTTCGTAGAAGGGGCAAATTAAGGAAAGCATCTGGTTACTGGAAGGAGAAGTTAAAGAGAATAGGGGCTAGTTCAGCCGCCTATATAAAAAAGGTGCTCGACTCTCACTCTCACTCTCTCTCTTTCTCTCACTGAGTCACCGTCAACCGTCAACGTTCAACGTACTTCGTTCTTACACCGTCACTCTGCCAGTCAGTCTGTCACTCTCTTCTCATATTCACTTAAAAATCATTGCAGTGTTTATTATTTGAAGTTAATATAAATGCAATGAACCTGCAGTGAACAGCAAGTCTAACTTTACTGTCCAACGCCCAAAAAGTCCCCACTACTAATGTATATTTATATTAATGATGCGGTACTTTACATTATACTAAAGTTGGTACTTTAGAGGAAAGGGTAACGCTACTGCTCCCCTAGAAACCCCCAAAAAATCCATTTTCCCGGGACAATGTACAAAATAAAAGTGATAGGTATTTACGTAAGTTAAAAGTGTATAAAGTTAAAAGAAAATCCTCGAAGCAGTTTCCACAAAAAAAATCATGAAAAAATGAAAAAGACCATTCAATAAAGTGTCGCATTTCCGGTTGATGAATTTTGCCCGAAAACTTTGTGTCAGATGTAGTGGTTGTACTGAACAGAGTTTGCGCTTGCTGCGATTTTTCATTTTTGAGATATTTTGTTACACAGAAACGCACACATGCACACATACACACACACAATATACGATCATGTGCTAAAAACATTCTTTTGTACCCAGGAGACCTCAAAATATGTATTTCCGGTGAAATTTGTCACGATAGCAATATTTTCTCTTACCAGAAGTAAGAAGAACGTAAAAAGCAACTCCATATGTACAAGAGAGAGACAATTTATTGAACGAGAAGGTCCTATACAATATATTGCCAGCCATTTGGTATGGCTGTCATTTCGATTTTATATACAAGTTCAACAATAATATGTATATGATTAACAGGGCAGGATCTACACAAGAACTTTGGCGCCAAGAGTATAGGAGGATCTTAGAATAGCCAAGAGAGGTAATAATTTAAAAATTCAAATCATATTGCATACATATTTGAATAATGTATACTGATAACTTCCACAGATATTGATTTATTCTATTATGCGCGCATACAAACATTTTTTTTTTTTTTTATGCCTATATGTTATGAACATGGAATAATTTATCACGCGGAAACAAATGCAAACATGGAAAAATGACGCAAATCGCTTTTAGCTTTTTAATAGATTTATAATAAATAGGTCCTATTTTCAGACCCTCCATTGCCGCGGATCCTATTCCGAGCAAAGTGTTTTCTAATTCGATACCAGTTAACCACTATGGAATCATAGCTTGCATTTTTATAATAGAATGATGTATTGTATTTTATAATTAATAAAGGGAAATTTTGGGCTACTGATATACAATAAATTATCCACATCACGTTCTACAAGTGTTTTTTGTTTTGCCAATTTTGTCAGAATTTTAAATTTAATTCTTCAAATAAATAAACTGAACACTGACTGAAATGTTTATCACTAAATTAAGAAAAACAAAAATTACATGTATTAAAGAACCCAATCATGACAGAAATGATCCTAACAAATTAATAATGAATAGTGTGTCTCACAAGTAAATATAATTATGTACACCTAAAATAGATGTTCTCGTTAAGTTGTAAGCTGTTTAAGTTTGTACGAGTGTTAAGTGGATCGGCAATCAATTGGCAGATATCTTGATCAAATAGGTAACGTTGGAATTCTCGCTTTTATGAGAGAGCACCATTAGACGTTCACAACTACGAATTGTTAACCATCGTAACGGTTTTGTGATTATTTCCACTTTATCATTGAAAACATTGTTGTGTGAATGTTTCAGGTCGTGTGAATGTTTCACAGTAGGATTTTTTTTGTTTTAATAAACAATCACTTGTTTCTATTAATTTTGTTGGTGATGGAACCGTTCATTAAACTTAAATGACAACTTTACCAACAACACATAGTAATTATTCTCAATCAAGAAAATAGATGGCAGATTTGTTTTGCTTTCTCTTGGTGCTATGTTTTAAGCGATTGGTATGTGTGTTGTGTGTGTGTGTGTGTGTGTGTGTGTGTGTGAACATAATTTAAGCAAATATGGAAATTGGAAATTCCAAGTCCTTATAATTCACTGGCGAGCTTCTTACTTCTCTTAGAAGTAATCTTCAGTAGATTTATATTAACGAAAAACTGCAGCTGGACATATTTAGGTGTCTTAATTTAAAAGACGAATCAGTTAATTTATAGTGCTTCGAACACGTTCCCAGCTATATAATTCCCAGGATCTCGCTGAGTGAATATAAAATAATAATAATAAAACCCCATTTTATTTCCCAAAATATTCCCGACTATCCCTATTCTACTATTTCCCCCTATCGCATCATAATAGTCCCCCATTAATCTCATTACCTTTACTGTTCACATTCCCCCTTCATACAACCTATACAACTTCACCTCTACCTTAATATCATCCTCGAACATGATTAAATCAATATCGTTTAGGTGATTCCTTTTCCCAACTAGTTTGATTGGTTTGTGTTGTGTGGGAAATAAAATTGCTTGAATTGAATTGGTTCAGATTTACTTAGAGATTGGAGTCTACAGTCTAGTAAAGGTTAAAGGATTTACCAAAGCATTATCCTTAATCCTTTACCTAAAGTGAAGCAATCATTTCTCAACTATATCAGCGGTACGTGAGATGTAATTTCTATTTATTACTTTCTCTTACTATCATTGAAAGAGAATGTATTTGCGATTGTGGCAAATTTTCGGAATTGTATTTTTACAGGAAATATGTTCTAAGGTTTTTTTGAATACGAAAAACACCCCATCAAGCGGGAGTGTGACTTTACCGTTTTCTCAAAAAAAGTAACACTCCAATTTCTCTTAACATCGTATATTTATTTATATATCTACATATATGAATGCCGATCACTTTTATTTGAAATATTTTTCCAGGAGAATTGATTTCTGGGGGGTTCTGGGTGGGGGGTGGTTAATCAAGGATAAATTTTCCTCTAAAGTACCGCTACAGTTCCAGCACCTATATAACATTAGAAGCGCCTAAAAACAAATTTGAACAAATTTTGTTAAACCGGAAGTGCCTAACTAATAAAAAGTTTGTTAATAAAATCCTACCTTCCTGATAGCAGATGCTGGTTTAAAGAAAATCGTTGGAGCCGTTTTTGAAAAAAAATTGAAGAACAGTGAAAACAAAAAAAATCAGTAAAGTGGTACTTCCGGTTGAGGAATTTTGACACATATCCTATGATAATACAAAAATGGAATATCAAGTTTAAACTTTTTGCGATTTTTCGTTTTTAAGCTAAATGGTTCACATACATATTTTGTAAAAAAAAGATTTTTTTGGACTCATGGGACTTAACACTTGTAATTCTGGGGAACACTCAATATCGAAAATTTGACACGATTACAATACTTCCTCCTACTAGGAGTAAGAGAAAGTAAACAGTATAAAACATGTACGGAAATCTCTAAGAGAACGGTGTCTATTGAAAACGGGAAGGTTATGTCAGAAAGGTTGTTTTTTAATTGTTAAATTGATTTAAAATGTTATTAACAAATCTTCAATTTAGGAATTTCTCCTTTACTTTAATATTATTATTATTATTATGGTGTAACAATTTTTATCCAAATCTTAAAATTTGTTTAATTGAAAGAAGGAAATACTTTACTTATAAATCACTTTCAATAAATTAATCAGCTGTTTTAGAAAAATACCTTTTTATAAAAAGCATAATCCAACTATAATATTATGTAGAGTTGCTATAGCAACAGCATGAAACTCTTTTTATATTTTATTTATTTATTTATTTTTTTTTACCTGACATATTATATTTTCTACAGTCTTGGTATGCACCAAAAAAAAAAAAGAGTACACATTATATATTTATAGAGGTTTATTTCCATGTCAAAGTATTTATATTCTATTCACATATGTCTCCCGCAAATAATGATATCCTTAGGGGAAATGAAAAACACAGTTTTAGAAAATAAATAGGCAAAAAATGCTTAAAAAAAAAAAACAACTTAATATCATCCATCTCCTTTGTCATAATATTCATTCTAAACATTCGAAATGTTTTCTAAATTTAATAAAAAACTGGTTAAAACATTTATATTTAGGTTTTTGGTTTCTGAGATATTCTTTTTTAAAAAAAAAAAAAAAAATACGCAATTAGCCAAAAAAAAATTTTTTTGTTTTCCCAGTTAGGAGATCTTGAAACATGTATTTCGAAAATTTGACATAACCGCAATATTTTCTCGTACAGTTGTAAGCGTTGATAAATTCATATATTTTTAGAAAGAAAATCAGACAGCGCTTTCTAAAAAAACCCTATGTCGCAACAGCCATGAAGGGCCAAGGCTTGCCAGAAGGCGATTTGAATAGGGGGACGTGTGGTAAGCACGCCGCAGTTACCACGCGATTAGTTCCGGCCTTCGCTACCTAGGGCACTACTAACTGTAGCTTCCCACTTTTCATCACGGGAATCGTAAAGTCAATAATGACTTTGCCCTCACGGGAATCGAACCCTGAATTCTCGCACGAAAGGCGAATGCGCTAGCCACTAGACCACCGCGTGAGATCGCAGCACTTTCTATCAATACCCAAAACAAAACTTGAAATAACAATTTAGAGTTTATATCTAGCATTACACCCTCCTTCCCAAAAAAACTAAAAATAATTTTTTCTCGCCAAAAAATGTATCAAATAAAGTGTGATAATAGTTTTATATATGTTTCAATTACAGAAATACGTTGGAATTGTTTTTGGGAAAGTTTCGAAATACAGAAAAAAACATAATTAAAAACATTTAGCAAAAGTCGCTTTTCTGTTTGTGTGGAATTCCGACTGAAACCTTCAGTTGGATCACATAGTTTATATAACTTTTAGTTCAAGCCAACTCTTCTTTATTATATATATATATATATAAATGTGGGGATGAATATCTGAGAGAGGGGGCTGATTTTAGCAGTGTTGCCACGTAGAGAGGGAACAAAGAAGGTTATATCCAGTTTATGATGTTTGAGATGAGAAAGGTTAAGTTGTTAAACATGTATGTGGATAAAGAAGTGCTGTGTGTTTTAAGTGTTTCTATAACGTTGTTAGCTGTCTATAAAGATTGTTAAGTAATAATCATATGAAAGTTTCTCTATGTGTGTGTAGTCAGAATTTAATTAAACATTGATTGTTTTTTGGAACAGACGCCTTCTCTTTATCACTATTCCTATAATTTCAATCCTACATATATATATTATTATACCTATATACATGCATTCCACAACACAATACATAGACTAATAACGTTAAATGAGAGTTTTCTTTTTATTTTCTGAAAATCTCAAACAACTGTTTCCGGTGAAAATTTTCAATTACAGTAATTTGACACGATCGCTATAGTTTCTCAGAGTGGTAGCAATCAATTTCAAAGCTCTAAAAAAAAAAAAAACGAAAAAAAAACACTGGAATTAAAATCTGCTCCGAATTGTTTTACATTGATAAATAGTGGCAGATAAAAAACAATTGCTCTACTTGGAATAGTTTAGTTGAATGATAAATAACAAGCAGCAATACCTTTAATTGAAAAAGAAGAAATCTCTGTGAAGGAATAATTGGTAAATTAACCTCCTCTATTCATTGTTTTATAGTGTATGGTTAATTATAAAATATGTTTACACTAATTTAATTTAACATTCATCTACATTTTCATGTCTCTTTGTCATTAAGGAATTTGTTAAAATAAAATAATTAAAAATAGAAGAAAGGGGGAATTTTATTTGAATTAATTATGTAATTGTATTAAAATAAAGGCTTGAAAGAAAGAGTAATTTTAAAATATGGATTAAACTCTCTATTTTAAAAGAGCTACTTTAAAATATTAATTAAACAATCTGTCACT